>OY747703.1:29838795-29896295 GCA_963556495.2 Valencia hispanica
GCCATTACTGAATTCTAGTGAGAGTTCAAGCTCTTTTTGGAGAGCCAGTTCTTTTGGCTTGACTTACCATAAAGAGCTGGCTCTTTCGGCTCCTCAGATTTTCTGTTGCTTAAAGTGAATTTATTACCAAAATGAATGCAAAATGATGTGTACCAAAACAACCAGGGGGGAATGAAAAAAACCAAAAACGTCTCCCAATGACGAGCCGGCTCCCATCGTTCACTTCAAAGAGTTAGCTCTTAGAGCCGGTTCGTTCGCGACCGACACATCACCGATTCGAAGTACAAACTCCACCGTGAAAGATGCACAAAGTTTCTTCACGCAATGATGCATGAAGAAGACATATTCGTGTCAGCCTTTTATTTTAATCAGCTAAATCAGCTAAAACCATTTCTACCAGAAACGTAGTGCACACATGAGTTGCTCTGTTGTTGACTGCCAGAATCAACATGGAAATCTTTTTTCTATTTTCTTCACGCCGGAATCCTTTACGAATTTGGGACAATATCAGGCGAAGTTGGCATCGAAGCTCCGTTTGGAAAAAGGGGCCATTCCAACAATCAGAGGCTTGCCTGCAATTGAAACGGTAAGGCTGTGTTTTTTTTGCTCTGCTGTGTGTAACAAACAGCAGCTAACTGCTAATGTGGCAATTGTTTGCTAGCGGGAGTAGTAGAAATGGGTTAAGCGTTAACCTGCGGTATCAACCCCTCTCCTTCCTGCCACCAATCAACGCGTCCCTCATTTGCATTATTACAATGCCCGTCCACGACAGCCAAAGTATCGCATCAGATCTCGCGAGACAATAATGCCTTCAGAAATAATGGTCAGAGGAGCTCTGTGTTTATATTTTTCGAACTTTTTTTTTTATAGAAGGGCCTGAAAGACTATAATAGAGCGTGGGTATCCAAGATAATACTAGGTTATGACTCCTTTAATCCACATGCTCATAACAGTTTCCAAACACTTTCGTTATCATGTTTTTTTCTCTGTAGCTTTTCTTGCTCTTGTTCACATTCGTCCTGATTATGGCTAAATGTCTGCACTGTCAGATGAGCTCTGACAAGGTGATCATTTTTCCTAGGCCGATTATGGCTGGATGTGTAAAAAGAGTCGACATCTAGTGCAGATTCAGCAAGCCGCATGTGTGTCTTGACTGAATGACAAGTCATGTATTTTAGGAAGCTAATTAACAAGAGAGATGTGGGGGGTCGCCCATTCATCTTAGCTAGTTTGGAGGGTAGCATCCTGGGATCTGTGTGTACACCTTTTGCAAGTCGGGTGGTCTTTAGATAACAAAAAGCAGGCTAGGTAATTATTGAGATTAATAGCTCACCTGTAATTTTTTTCTTTAATAATAAATCCCGGGCATGTTTGCACTTCTGTAATGCAATGTAATTGCACTTTACCCCAAAAATATCTTTAGAAATGAATCTCATTCTTACCTCTGGCATCTACAAACTGTTTAATTCATAAAATAAATACGTTCGCACTTAGTTCAAAAGTAAAAGTTCTCCTTCTGTAATAGTGCAGTTTTTTTATGATCGATGTTTTAATTCGGGACTAGTTTGTTTTCGCCGTAGTGAGAGAGGACTGATACGGCTGCTACGTACCTGTTTTAGACCAATGCGGTGGCAGAGTTTAACCGACGTGATGACGTATGCAGATATGGAGACAGCTAAGGTCATGAGGAAAACTTCTTTAAAACTTTTACAAAACAGAGTAAAAGCATGTAGGCCTATGTAAAATGTGTTGCATACATTTAACTTCCATGAAACATTAACAAGACATGGATTTCATGTTAAATCCATCTCTTGGTCTAAAACTAGTAGGCCTACGTACCGTGGTGCCACAGACGTGAGGAGGACAACACTCCTGAGTCTTTTAGGTTCATGCCCACGAGGCCACCGTGCCCTACATTTGACCAAGCAGCAGCATGGTCTCCCCTCTCTCTCTATGAGCTCTTCTTCAGTTCATCTGTAATTTGGACAATTATTGACAATAACAATGCTACAAAAAGGAAAGAGGCTGGCAGAAAATTCCTTTGGACTCCCCTCACTGTAACAGACTTATATGTTTTCCTATCCATCCTTATATAACCGGACTTGTAAATGTGCACCACAGGGCTGACTGCTGGAGGGGTGAGTGGCCATTTAAATTTTCAATTATCCCGTAACACTATGCAGAGAAACCAGTTTGAGGCAATCTTGTGGTCATTGCACCTCAGCTTTGTGAATGACGAGGACCATGAAAAGAGAAAAAACTTCCATCCATCCATGAGATGCATCCATCATAAAAGAAAATTTGCATTACTAAGAGGAGGGGGTTGTGAATAGTTTTGTTATCCATTTCATATGCATATTTCCAGTTTTGTTGTATTTGAAATTTGAATAAATGTTCTACAGTTGGAGTCAAGCCTAACTCTGTGTTATAGTGTTATTTAAATAGGGTGATAAATATGTTTGATATTTTACCAAAAAATATAAAAAAAACTGTTTGTTTTTAGGCATCTAATTGAGCTTGAATACAATCAGTAGATCGGGAGTTGAGAAATTGAAACTTTCACTGTTTGTGCCAAATTGTGCTGAACTGTGCCAAACTGCAAAAAAACTAGCTATTTTTTCACTAAAGCCTCTGTAACTTTGCTCTACTTCACTTCATCAACATGAATCTTGGTACAGGTAATCTCCACACGTTGGTTTATGATTATCTGCAGTTTATATTCTACTGGAGCATGGGGCTCAGAGTAGGGCCGCTGCTCCTCCACATTGAGAGGAGCTAGTTGGGGTGGCTCGGGCATCTGGTCAGGATGCCTCCTGGACGCCTCCCTGGTGAGGTGTTCCGGGGACGTCCCACAGGGAGGAGATCCAGGGGAAGACCCAGGACACGCTGGAGGGAATATGTCTCTCGGCTAGCCTGGGAAAGCCTTGGGATTTCTCTCGAGGAGCTGGCCTAAGTGGCTGGGGAGGGGGAAATCTTGGTCTCTCTGCTTAAGCTGCTGCCCTCGTGACCCGCACCCGGATAAGCGGAAGAAGACGGATGGATGGACTTTACTATATTCATACAGTACTATTAACTAAGACAAGTATCCGTGTTAAAGTAATAGCCATAATAAAAACACAGCTTAGCTATGAAAATTCATAAAAGAATCATTCCAAAAATATTCTAACGAAAAATTTTGTGACAAATAGAAATAGTACACAAAAAACTAAATGGTGGTCACCACTGCATTCAAGTCATATGATATATGAAGCAGAAATAATGCTGCTCAACACTAGGAAGGTAAACGGCAGAAGACTGACTAGAGTTTATTTACAAGTTCACTTTCATTTTACCAGATTATTAATGCAAACCTTTGAAAACCTATGCATATTATACAAGAAAAGATTTAATCACAGCTGCTTCACCGATGCACTGATGAAGTACAAATTAGTTCATACCCATTTTCCTAGTGTATTTAAAAAACAATTTTCCTACAAATGAACAAAATAACATCAAGAATAAAATTCTTAAAAATATGAAGTACTACTATTGCAAGATACCACTGAACATGGTAAACTGTCACTCACAAGAGTAAATAAGGTATTTATTCAGAATATTTTTCAAAGTACTTTATTCTTCGCATGCAGTCCCAATTAAAAACAAGCAAACCAAAATATTTTATTACAGAGATAGCAAAAAATAAAAGCATCAAAGCAGGCATGTAAGCTCACAGTAAGAGTAAGTGCATGTATATGCTGTAGGATTCATTGTGTGCGAAGGAATAAATGATTGCTTGAGCGCCCGTTAAGTCTTGTGACTAATTATGAGCCTTCAGGTCTAAAGGAGTAACACAGGAGTCTGCTGCAGCAATTTAATCATTGGCTTGAAATGAATTAGATCCACAGATGTGACATTAGTGAAGATCAAGAAGAATGAAAGCTTTTCAGACCACTTTAATTAGTTGGTTCATTTGTAATTGCATGTGTGTGTTTTTTTCCAAACTTGTTTTATATGCCTGTAGAGTTTTTTTCTTTTAGGTGTGTTAATTTTGTCACAGATGTTCAGTATTTATTTACATACTGTAAGTATAATCAGCAAACAGTCGCCTTTTTAATTTATGTGAACATTATTTTAACAAGCATTCATCTGTTGAAGTAAAGAAAATGTCTGTGGTTTGTTTTATACAACTAAAAATGGACTTGCAGACTACAGTAGCAATGAGGGTTAAAAATAAAACACTCAGTGTTGACAACAAAATGAATCCATTTTCCTATGGAACTGGTGAGCATTGTCCCTTGATCTAACTCTGATACCATAGCTCTGAACCAGAAAAAATTGACTGCTTCCTAAGGGTTGGACATCTGTATGTCTCAGAGAAAAAAATAAAATAAATAAAAATAATAAAAAAAAAGAGTTTGAGCATCTTGGTGTCTTGTTCGCCGGTGATTATGGAGTGAGAGATAAAAACACAGATCCGGCCTTCATCTGCACAGGCACTGCTTCTGTCATTACAACAAAAGAGCTGTGCAAAAAAGCAAAGCTCTGAATTTGTTAATCCATCTACGTTCCCAGCCTCACCTGTCGTTATGGGATGTGGATTACCCCAAGAAACAGATTCAAAATACAAGTGGCTGAAATACGGTTTCTGCACATGATGGCCAGGCACAGCTTTAAAGGGGCTATATGCAATTTTCAGAAATTTAAACTCGCGACTGACACCTGTGGCCAAAAAATGGAACTGCTCTTTCTTTCTGCTCGCTCTCGCAGCTCGTACGCCAGTCACTCTCAATATTCTATCTTTTTCGGGCATTTGTCAGTGGTTTAACTTTTTTTGGCTTATGTGGAGTTACTATTGGGGTCAAAGTTGTCCTTGGTCTCTTCTGTGTATTCGCACAATCCATTGAACTGCTTGCGGGTGCTGACTAGCGGTGGTGGCTGAAACATTTAACATGAATGCGCTTGACGTCACATCCGCAGACAGCGCTGGAAAATCCGACCAGACAGAAAGTAGAAAAAAATTGGATACAGGCTTATAGGTGCACCCACTGTGAGCTGACAAGGTGTCAGTATGCTCATCAGGAGATGTATGAGTCATAAATGGTAAAAAAAAAAAAGCCATTGTTATGTTTATTTTGGGGAAAAAGTTGCATATAGCCCCTTTAAACATAGGATGAGGAGCTCTATCATCCAGCAGGAGGTGGAACTAGATCAGTTCCACTTCCTTTGGTACTTTACTTTCAACATTAAACAGAAGCCTGTTGAGGTGGTTTGAGCATCTTATCAAGATGCCATTTAGGTTCCTCTCTTTTGAGGTTTTTTGACACATTTCGCACTGGGAAGAGATCCCGAAGAAGATTGCGAACTTGCTGGAGATGCCCTATATGTCTTCTGGACCCGTCACCTGCGCAGTCTATCTCATAAAAGGAGGCGTCAATTGGACAGATAAATGGAAATGTGACTTTAACAGCAAGGTCAGCCAATATTTTCACTATAGCTGCTGTTTTGTTCATTACTTGGGAAAATGCTCCAAAGATAGATGAGAATTGTGCATTTCCGCAGATTTCCTTTATCCCTTAATACTTTGAAAGCAGAAGATAAAAGGAATCCAAGCATCTGATGGGTCTCAACAGACCTGGCTTGGGAATCAGAGGGTTAAACTTATTGATTTTGTAAATGAAGTCAGTCAAACACTGAAACATCAGTACATCTTTGCTCAATGTAGTCTAACTAGGGTTCAGAGAAGTTTGTGATCAGTGCAAGAAGTGCTAAAATAGCAGTTTTATCCACCAAATCTTCTGCTTGATCAGCAAGACCAAGATAAAAAAAGCCCATTGTGGATCATTTTCTTTTCAGTTCCCAAACTAGACCTCAAATCCAGAGCGGGAGTGCAAGACACATTTTGATACCTTCCATTCCAGTGCTCTCGAGGAAGCGACCATCTTTGTTGGGGGAACCTCTTGTTCTCTGTGCTCATTTACCGAGGAGTCTTCAATGGCAAATTTCTGACATCAAGCCACGGTGACATGAGACAGAACACAGAGAGAAGGGGAGAAAAAGGACTAGGTCGCCTCACTGGGGGAAAACTTCTGATTCTACTTCAAGTTGCCAATTAAAGTCAAAACTGCAGCAAGTGTAAGCAAAAGGAGTATGAAAATGAGGATAATGACGGAGGTGATGAAGATGATGTTGGCATGGGTGAAACTACATGAGCGCTTCCCACTTATTGAAGGAATATGAGTGGGAGGTAAGCTCAGCAGATGAGAGTAGGTGAGGAGAATGAGCACTGAAAAAAGGGCTTTGACTTCAGAGTGCTACAGTAGGAAAAGAGGAACCAAATGCATTAGATATGTTTTATCTCACTGGCATTAGCGTCAATAGATTCTTGCCTTTTAGAAGATTTCCATCTAAAACCCACTCCTGTCATGGACGAGGTCATTTGACTCAATTTGGCTAGGAAGGTTAAATCAACTGATGTTGGTGAGAACAGTCATAGTATTTTTGATAGATTCCTCTGCAACATGTTCTGTTACCTCAGCTATAATCATCCTTGATTCAAAGACACGTTTCTTAAAATGAATGGAAGTGGGGGTAAAATCAGAGTAACTTATTACATGTTATTTATTCTTGCTTGCAATTTTCTAAAACCTCAGTTTATTGGTCTTCCTTGCACACCTTTTCAGAATCATCTTAACTCTTAACATCTAAAGTTTGACACTGCATGATAGGATATGTTTAATCAACATTATCATGCAAAGCTAGTTAATAAAAGTTGTGACTGGTTGGGTAAGAGAGATGTCAGTGATTAACTAGCACGTACCTATGCCCCTCCCTGGACACTTACCTCTACTTTATTACCTTAGAGACACTTTATTTTACCTTGTCTTGTCACATTTTCTTCTTAGGTTTTCTGCTTAGAATTCCTTTGCTGATATTTTTATAATTTTTTTGGGACAATTATTGCATTAGTACCACCTACTGTTTTAGGTTGTTAAAGTCACGCAATCTGACTTTGTGCCCAACAAATGGCAATTGCCTTGGATGGCTGTCCTGTACTTGGGGTGGTGAATTATCAGTCCATCGTGAGTGAAAGTTGAGATGGAAAGGCTACTTTATGCTGAAACTTTCTCCCCCGTGACAATGTTTTTTACAACATCAACAACAAAAAGATAGAAATTCTAAGCCATCTCTTTTTGCTGTACAGTGTTTTAAACATTTCACTACGCAGTCAGGGATGAAGTCATGGAGAAGTGTAAATCATTAATAGGTTACAAAACAATATTACTGCTAACCCATCATTTGAAAATCGAGTATGGCACAACTGTACCACCACAGTCTACCACCACATGGCTGTCCACAGATACTGACAGGCCAGGTAAGAACAACATTGATCAGAGAGATAGCCAAAGGACTATGGTAACCTATGGTAAACATTATTACTACTCTCCAGAAATATGGCCTAGATCAAACCATATTTGTGTGTTAGAAATGTCAAAGTCCAGATCTAAATCTGATGTACATTTTTGGCAAAAAAATACTGTTCAGAATTGATATCCACCCAATCTGATGGAGCTTGAGTCATTGGCAAAGGAACATTTAATAAAGATTTTAGTCTCAGATGTGCCATGCTTGCAAAGATGTACTCCAACTGACTTGTAGCTGCAACTGAATCCAAATGTGGTTCTACAAAGTATCAACTTAAGGGAGCTGAATACCAATGCACACCAGACAAAAACAAATCTGAAAGCAATGTATTTCCCTTCAACTTGAGTATTTCAACGGAATACACTACAGTTTGTGGCTGTGGCATGTAAAAACATGAAAAAGTTCAAGATATATTCAATTTATGAAAGTCGCTGTACTTAAATATTGTCAGATTAACTTTAAAAAAGTACACTAATGAGATGCAAAGTCTGGCCAAAGACACTTGACAAACAATGGAAACTAAAGGTTTGACATTCAGTCACATTCCCATCAAAGGATCACCCATCTTTGTAATAAGTTTTATCAACACAATCTGATTAAGTAAAAAGATTAATGATTCATCATAGACAGCATGGATTTCTGTTTTAGTATTACGTGGTAAACAAAATGGTGATGGCAGAAAGCTTAACAGACATCAGAAGCTGAAACACAGCAGACAATGGAAATAACCAAGTGACAAGCAGAAATATGGGTCCAGACAACAGAGACTTATGAGCAAGAGGACACAAGCTGCATTTCCTCTCCATCACATATGGACACAGTGAGATTATGGAACGATGGATGGGCTGATGACCTCGGTAAGGAATGAAAGCGGATTGGTATAAACGTACAGTTATGTTTCACTTGGCTGGAGGAATTACTCTGGATCTCATCATTATAACAGACAGCTTTCCAATGATTGGGCAGCCAGGAATCATTCAGAGAGCAGGAAAGCACAAGGCAGATGGATTGCTGCTTTTACTATCAAGACATTTTGCCACCCTGGTTGCATTATTGTGACGGAACGCTATTACAGCCTTCATATTAAATTCCCTGCTACAATGAGTGAGTTTATTTTTCTCTCCATCTAATACCTTACTTGAAAATAGCTTTTTCCTGTTCTGTTGAAAAGACTTTAAGTTCTATATTTTTGGTAGCAGCTCTGCCCTGCACAACAGAATGAACCTTTGTTTAGTACTCTTCAGCACATAGCTACTCATTCTGTGAATACTAGCAACAAAAGCATACAACCCCTGGATGCTGAAATAACTATGTTTAGAGCTTCAAGTTAAAATGTATTTTAACCTTAAAAATTGGCATTTTGTCATTTTGTTGGCTGGAATCTTATGGTTAAAGCGAGTGTGGAAAAAGATGACAGAAAGGGAACAAGCTAACTTTTTGGCTTGTATTTGTGTACAGTGATTCATCACACTTTGTTCAAGCAAACTATTTCTAAATAATTCAGGATGGGCAGATGAATCGTTTTAACTGTGCAGTAGTTTTACTAACACTTATTTCTCCACGGTCTTTTCTGGTAAAAAAAAGACGATGCGTTACCAATGCCAACAATAGTCGTCAGCCCCCTCACCCCACACACACAACTTAACCATATCGTGCATTTTAACAGTTGAAGACATTCTTTCAGATAAACTCAACCATTATGTGCTTGACACACTATCCTGAACAAAGACTTGTTTCAACCTTTGCAGAACACTGTTTTTAATAAGTTCTTTGATTGAATTTAAAAGATAAATTTAACAATGATGTCTGAAAGACATAACTAAAGCTGTATTTACATTGACAAAGTAACTTACAAGGTCAGAAAGACTACAAAAATAATTAAAGCAAAATACAGCTTTCTTTGCTCCTCTGCTAACAAGCAAATGGACGCAGTGAAATTAATGTTCTGGCATTTCCTTAGTTTCCTATAATTTATTCTGTTCTCTATAAAAATATGAAATATATTATATTTAATATTATCCTCCAAATTATTTTCATGTCTGTGGATTGTGCACATGCCCAAGGCTTTTCTTTCCCAGCTTTTTATTTGGTTACCGATGGTAACCATAAAATGATTGGTACATGTCTTTCCAAGAAACCTGAAATATTTTCTTGACTTTCTCATAACGTCAGTAGTGTTGAAGTAGAGCAGGAAATATTCTTTTAAAAATTCAGAATATATAAACACAAAAACATTTATTTGAGCCCTTCAGTTATATCTTTCTCAAAAGGGGGGATGTTTATGCTGAAGAACACTTGCAATGGGTGTCTAAGGGCTAAGTATTTAAACCCTAGTATGTAGGCTATTTGTATTCAACTTGCTATGTTAATGCTTTGTAGAACCAATGCTCACAGCAACTACAGTCTTGAGGTCTTTTGATGTATACCTCTACCTGCTTCAAACATCTAGAGAAATTCTTCAGACCGGGTGGAGTGTGTCAATAATTTGCAATTTTTAAGACTTGCCAAAAAGTCTTAGTTTCATTTTGGTCTGGTCATTGACGGTGCCTTTCTTAAACATGAATATGATTTGCTCTAAACCATGCAGTTGTAGCTCTTGCTGAATGCTTAGGCTAATGTCCCTGTTGGAAGGTGAAACTCCACTTTAGATTAAAGTCTATGCTACCTCTAACTGTTTTTTTTCCTCCCAAGGACCCTGTGTAGTATCACTGTCCTGCTATTATAATCTCCCACAGTATGAAGGGTGATTTGCAGTGTTTATTTTTCTTTTCACATTTTGGCAGGGGCCAGATGTGGAATGCATGACTTACAGGCCTATCACGTTGACAGATTCTCTTTGTATAGCACTTTTTAAGTCAAATATTGGCTTGCATTTATATAGCGCTTTTCGAGACCCTCAAAGTGCTTTACAATTCCATTATTCATTCACTCACTGGTGGAAGCAAGCTATGATTATAGCCACAGCTGCCATATCGCGGCATCACAACGACATGTAGCAGGTGGAAGCAGGAATCGAGGTGGTTAGCTATATTGTAGCCACAGCTGCCCTTGGGCACACTAACAGAAGTGAGGCTGCTGTACACACAGCCGCTACCTGTCAAAAACTACGAGACTGAAGATTTTATTAGTTACAGGCAGGCTCTCAGATGCAGCACCTGGAGAAGGTAGGAGAAAGGGCTAGAGATGCAGACAGAATAGGTCTGGACTGACGAAGATCAGACTAGACAGGCTTGGTCGACTGGAGATTTCCTTGAATGCCCTTGTGATGCTGACGAGGGAGAAGTTCTAGGCTGGTGGACCAGATGACAAAATGAAGCAGAGTTGGATGAAGGCTTCTTAAATAGTGAGGTCTGACCAATGATTGAGAAGGCTGTAGAGTAGCACAGGTGGATGTGGTTGGAGCTGATGAGTTCTTGACACCACCAAGCCCTCTGACTACAACCAGCAGGCAAAGCGGGTAAAGTGTCTTGCCCAAGAACACAACAACCAAGACAGACAGAGCAGTGGTTCGAACCGGCAACCCACTGGCTACGGGACAAACTCCTACCACCTGAGTCACGTTTGTGCCATCTGACCACTCCTGTGTTTTCTTTGAAAGCAACATACCCACTAAACTACAATAAATGACAATTTAAAAAAGTATTTTCTCAAGGACAGTTCAGTTGAAAGATTTAAACAAATTTACTCTCCCACCTTTACCCCCATCATCTTCATCCTCAGTAAACAGGCTGGTAGATACATTTTTCTCTAAAATTTCAGACATCATTCATACCATTGCTCCAACTAAAGTTAAAGTAGTCTTGGGTAGAAAGAAGTCTATGTGGACTAGCAATCCACTGGTATGTAGTGAAAAAAGGGAGTGTCAACAAGCCAAGAGAAAATGGCAAAACACCCACAGGGTTCACTGTGAGATCTACAAAGACGGACTAAACAGATATCACTTAACTTTGAAAGATGCAAGAGAATAGTTCTTTTCTGAAATCATTAACAGAAACATTAATGCGTGGACTTTATTTGCAACAGTTGAGAGACTAATCCTTCTGTGACAGTAGCCCCTGAACTAAATTCCACCAGGGCTTGCAATGAATTTGGCAGCTTTCTTACTGAAAAGATTCTGACAGTTAGAAGGTCGATCTGTACATCAGTACCAAACCCATTACCAATGTCATGCCCACTCAACACCAATGTAGAGAAAATGTCTGAAATTAAAAAATTAAACAAAAGAAACACTTAAATCATTAACCAATAAAGCTTCTCCTCTTGCTGCCTCAATATCCCACTAAGGTTTTCTTAAGAAAGTTATCCCTGTCATTGGGCCTGATCTGATTCAAATAGTTAACTCATCCCTCCTGTCAAGTGTCTTCCCCCAGGCTTTAAAAACAGCAGTTATCAAACCACTACTAAAGAGCAACAACCTGGACAACACATTAATGCAGAACTAAAGGTTAATCTCTAATCTTCCATTCATCAGTAAGATTATTGAAAAAGCTGTGTTTCAAAAGTTAAATAGCCTCTTAACAATGACCAACCCTTTAGATATTTTTCAGTGCTCACCACAGCACTAAAACTGCCCTCTTCAAAATTTTCAACTTAGGTGGAACCACAGTGCTGGTACTGTTGGACCTCAGTGCAACATTTGACACTGTTGACCATGATACATTACTGAAATGATTGGGGAGTTGCGTTGGCTTCTCTGGTACAGTGCTTGGCTGGTTTGAGGCTTACCTAAAGAACAGGAACTTCTTTGTTTCAATAGGCAATTCATCAGAACAGACCAATCTCATGTTGGGTGCCCCAGGGCACCATCCTGCACTTGAATTTGAATCAGGCATTGCTACTGGCTCATCCTCTATGACTGACGTCAGCCTTAATGGCCGCTGCTGGCCTCCTCCCGCGCACTTCCCATTTTTCGCCAGGCAACACCCTCTTTTTGCCGCATTTTTCAAACCGGAAAAATAGATGGAGTAAGACTCTGGCAAAGGGATGAGTTGCTCTTCAATTTACATGCTTCCACTAACCCAGATTATAACCACCAAAAAGATTAGTCACCATAGCTATGCAGATGATACTCAGGTTTACATTACAATGTCAGATGACTTTGAACCCATCCTAACCCCAAGTGAATGCATTAAGCAAATCAATGGATGGATAAGTCATAATTTTCTCAAGCTGAACAGAAACAAAAATAAAGTAAGTTGTCTGGGTTTTAAAGGGACTCTGGAGCAAACACAAAATTCAGCAGTTATGGTAGTGAAACAAGAATGTATTTTCTCTTGAAGGCGGGAGGGAGATTCCAAAAGGATGGGGAGTAGCCAAGAGATGGAGGAGAAAGACACTGAAACTGCTACTGGAGCGGGGTAGAGCGGAGGTAATGGAATGAGACAATCTTAGAGGTTTAGTTAATAGATTCAGCCCTTACTTGGGAGATTAGTGAGAAGATCCTGGGGGGCGGATTGGATGGGCTGAGCAGCTGCAGCAGACTGTGGAGCGGGCATAAAAACTAGGACTGCTTTCCTTTTTTGACTGCAAGAAGTACCCAGTGCTGGATGGTGAGCGAGAGTGGACAGGCAGGTGAGGATGAGGAGAACCTGGCTGGCGGATCTCCAGTGGACTTGGTCGAGGAGCAGCGATGGTAGATAGGAAACTGCCCAGGTAGGAGCAGACAACCAGGATTGCAGCGTGGGAGACGGAAGGGTCCGGGGACCCAAGGGAGTCAGTAGAGCACACTAAGGTGTTTAATCATCTGCCATCTGTTCCAGGGAAATGCTCCTCCTTTGAAGCTCCTCCTTAATTGGCCTGAGTGGAGGCAGCTGGCACTGAACCTGCCCACAGCACCCTGCACTGCAAAAACCCAAGTTCCATTTTTTTGGCCAGACAAAATATTTTAAGTTTAGAAAACACAAAAAGTGAAGTTTTATTAATTTGAGGCAATAACAGAAGTTAGTCCAACAAACCAAGGAAATTGTAAGCTTCAACAGCATTTTTTGAGTCATCCGTACTTAAATCTGTAAATTGTTCTTCATTACAACCAAGGAAACCTTGGACAAGGAGACCCGCAGAGGTAGATTACATTAAAATGGTTTTGCAAACTCTTGTAAACATAAATCGTTGAAAATTCGAGTAAAACACTGAAAACAACATTTAAACATCCATCCATCTATTTTCTTTACCAGTCATTCCTATACAGGGTTGTGGGGGCGCCAGTGCCTATCTCCAGTAGTCACGGGGCGAAACACCCTGGACAGGTTGCCAGTCCATCGCAGGGCAACACAGAGATATACAGGACCAACAAACATGCACACACACAAAAATCTAAGGGCGATTTAGAGACCAATTCATTAAACAGTCATGTTTTTGGACTGTGGGAGGAAGCTGGAGTACCCAGAGAAAACCCATGCATGCACAGGGAGAACATGCAAAAAGACCCCAGGCTGGGATTTGAACCCAGGACCTTCTTGATGCAAGGTAACAGTGCTACTAACTGTGCCACTGTGCAGCCAAACTTCTAAACAGTAGATCATTTGGGGTTACTATACCCCTTAGGTTACCAAAAAAGTTCCATGGGTGTCTGCGGCTCATGTGGGTAGAGTAGTTGGCTTGTTATTGGAGGGTGGTAGGTTCAATTCCAGCTTCTGCCTGTCTGCTATGCACTTTACCCCAAGTTGCCTACCGTGCTGCATAAATCTGTTACCCTTTAGTGAGTGTAAAGTGCTTTCAGTGGTCAGTATGAAGAAGGTGTAGTTAAGCAAACTTAATAAGGCAACCACCTTCTGAATAACCTCAACAAACAGGCTTGCAGTGGTGGCTGGTGAAAAATTATTGGTGGGGCTGTGCTTTTTTTTTTTTTTTTAAATCAAACTTGTGGTTTCTGGGATTGTCCACAACTCCACTATTTCCTTAACTAACTACAGCTCTTTTATTTCCTGTCTTACATCATTGGACAAACTGATTAATCCAGGTGTGTCTGACCATTGTTGTTGTTACTACTGAGGTCAGACACACCTGGATTGTCCAATACAGACAGGAAATAAAAGGGCTGTACTTAGTTCAGGAAGTAGCCTAGTGGAGCTGTGCATATAGCTTATCAAGTCATTTTCAATAATCATCCCAAAACAATTGAACATAAATGGCTGGATACCAGTACTATGTGAAATACTGATTATTTTAATGGCAATATTAACAACTTGAGGCATCCTTATACTAAACATAAATACAATATTGCACAAACAAGTTTAGAACCAAACTGGAAACAAATAACTTATTAGGTTTACACATAAAATTTACACACAAAGCTGTTAACTCTTACAACAGCGCCCCCTTGTGGCAGAGAAATCACACTGCCAATGTTACCACCAGGTATCTTGCCCGCCCTCACACCAGCCTTGGGGCGATTTCTCTATCGCCCTTCATGAGCATTGACTGTATAAATAATGGACAGCGTTTACGCACTCCTCCCCGTTTACCAAAATGACCACGTTCATGGCGGAAATCATGGCAGATTTACAGACTCCTCCTCCCTGGTTCTGACGCAGCATGTTCCTAAAAAGGGCATAAGGGCGGGATCTTTACTGTAGACCCGGCCCTGCTGGGCCCTCGCGGGGCGTGTATTTCTGTCGTAATCCCGCCCATTCTGCTCCCGCGCCTTTAGCTCTGATGCTAAACCTGGCTAGCTAAACTAAAGGTTAATCCGCTCATTGACTGTATGTATAGAGCTCCCGCTTCATTCTACTGCAGCCATCTGTGCGCCTCCGACGGCTCTCTTTTCTCCCCAATCTCATAAGATAAGAACTCATAACTTAAAATAATTATTAAAATGTAGTGTTACTATAATTACAGTTGAACAAAATACAGCAATGTAAACTGAATTATCACAACGTGACATCGAAGACAATTGGATAAAAAGTCTCGATACAGATTGCTGTCAAAATGTATGTAAAGCCGAGTGGAGGATATTTATTAGTCTAGTCTAATCTGCAATATGTTTACATGTGTGTAACATTGACCGTATATATACAGTGTATAATAATAGTGTGTAATAATGTGTCAAGTATTAAATTCCCTGTATGAGAAGTGCGTGCACTGTATGTGTGTGGAATGCGTGTGGATGAAAGTGCCTCATGTGTGCTGCTATGAATGGATGAATACGGTAATAATTATAATCTAATAATGATTTAAATTCTACTCTCCAGAAATAAATACTAATAAGGCCACGGTCGACAATATCCTGATACAGCCGAGGGCGGAGGGCTTGGAGTCAAGTCAGGAGCACGTTTTTCACCTTTTTTGATGATTTTTTTTTTTTTTTATTCTTGAAAATAAAAGTAGTTAAAGATTGTGAACGACTTTCTGTTTCTCCCGCAAACATATGCTTCATTATCAGAACAAATAATACTGATCCTCAGAGTGTTTGCATCTTTGAATTGATAATAGGTTAAAGTAAGGTTAGTTAAAGATTTCTATTAAACAACATCGGTGAACACCTTCATAAAATAATGGCTGCAATTTACACGTTTCGTCTCCACAGCAGAGTTCAAGAGGGGATTCTGCGCAATCAATCCAGAATCCTGCAGAATCCGTTTGACAGACTAGAGGAAGAATGATAAAAACACTCAACAATCTTCCTTTCATCTCTGCACGGAGCCCGGCAGGGGTCAGGTGCAGAAATAATTTTGAGGTTCATATGTACCCTCAATTTAATAAAATCCATACGCACGTTTTATGTGCGCGCTGATTTGGGCATCGTGCTGGACCTTTTCAGAGCTTTAAACTGAAAAAAGGGTATTATTCCTTTAACTTTTAAATAATACGACTAAAATGTTTGTTTCAACTCCATGCACAACAAATGCAATATTTGTTTTTATACGGCTTTGAAGACAAACCGATCGCAAAATTTGTGGAAATGCTCCAAAAACCGCACAGTGTATGTCCGTCTTACCTCTGGGAAGCATGGAGCTGGTAGCGCAGCATAATTAGAACACCTTGCATTAAAGATGATACTGAATATATGAAAATTGCGCTGGTGGATGCACTGTTTAAAAAACAAACAACAAAAAGAACATCAGGTTTTTAAGTGGTGGGGACAAAACTGTAATTTATCAACATCACCGCGGACATGGTCCTTGCTACAATGACTCAAATATCTATACTTTCATGCAGCACCCCAAATCCGTGCGCACGGTTTAATAAACTGAGGGTATAGAGGGATTCTTACATCTGAAAAGTATTCCTGCTCCTGATCACGGCTGGGTTCCAAGGTGATTTTTTTCACCACAGACAAATATGCAGAGAGAGTTGTGGATCTGAGAGGGCGGACAAGGTGCTGCTGATGCTGCCCCGGGGAAATAATAATCTCACCTGCTATGACTGGATAAGTCAAGTGAATTCTTATCTTTAATTTTAATC
Source organism: Valencia hispanica (assembly GCA_963556495.2). Lineage (NCBI taxonomy): Eukaryota > Metazoa > Chordata > Actinopteri > Cyprinodontiformes > Valenciidae > Valencia > Valencia hispanica. The sequence goes on from OY747703.1 coordinate 29,855,599, forward strand.
ATGTTAATATATTTGAACTTATCTTAATTTTTTATCCATCCATCCATCCATTTTCTTCCGCTTATCCGCGGTCGGGTCGCTGGGGCAGCAGCCTAAGCAAAGAGACCCAGACTTCCCTCTCCCCAGCCACTTGTTCCAGCTCCTCAGGAGGAACCCCAAGGCGCTCCCAGGCCAGCCGAGAAACATAGTCCCTCCAGCGTGTCCTGGGCCTTCCCCTGGGCCTCCTCCCGGTGAGACGTGCCTGAAACACCTCACCAGGGAGGCGTCCAGGAGGCATCCTGACCAGATGCCCGAGCCACCTCAACTGACTCCTCTCGATGTGGAGAAGCAGCGGCTCTACTCTGAGCCCCCTCCGGATGACTAATTAATTTTTTAATTTAATTTTTTATGTCAACAATAATTTTAAAAAATCCCCCCTCTGCTTTTTTCACAAATCGGACACTGCATATCAGCAGTAAAATGTTATAGTGGTCAAACAGACAAGGGAAAAAAAATTAAACTTACATTTTGTAATTACAAACATGTTTTAATTAGGCTCACACATTATTCAATAGTCTAATATATCAAACTGAAAAGACTCAGACAGAATGCATTAGGTTGAGCTCAGCTCCACAGCCAGATAGCCTCTGCTAGCTTCATGTGGCTGCGCAGCGAGCTATTAGCCTAGCCGATGGGCCAGACAGCGACGTAAACGACCTGTCAATCATACTCCGGCCCTCATTAATTATGCAAGATTTAGAAAATTTATCCTACGTTAACCAGCCTGGTGCCTCTGTTTTTTTTTAACCCAGCGTAATCACAGGAGCAATATGTAGCTGTAGACAGTTTTTTAAAAATAGGCACCAGGCATAAAAAATGTTTTTAACGTGTCTAAAGTGTAATGTATTCCAATGGGGGACTAGTGGCTGTATGGCGGTACTACAGCAATGGCGACCCCCAGTGTCGTAGTCAAAAAGCAGAGCAGCCAGCAGCCATTTTTCATGAGTCCGAATCAACGACGCTGATTGGATAAATTCCTGTTGCTATGTGCGAATTTCTTGTCAGTAATTGGCTGGCTGCTTCACTGCTTGGGGCGATCTTTCTGTCGCCCAAGCCGATCAGCAGCGGGAGCTTTTCCTCCGAAAATGATATATATTTTTATATAAGATACTTTGTTACGAATTTAAACACACAATTAACATAGAATATGTGATTATTGTTAAAAAAAATTTAAATCAAAAACACTTTGGAAACACTGGGGGGGGTGGCGCCCTATCGCTCTCTATTGGCCAGCCGCCACTGCAGGCTTGTGTTGACTCAATCTACTTTAAGTGGGTAAACTGAAGTTGAAATACTGAGTTAAGATTCTTAAAACTACTGTTTAGACTTATTCACACAGTTCGCTCAACTTTATCAAATATATTTTCAACTAAACCGCATGAGTTGTGTCAGCTGAAAGACATCGTTAAATTTTATATTCCGCTTTGATTTACCCTCTGTATTTAGGTTCACACAGTGTAAAAGCCCTTAATTGAGTTTACTTCAAAAAGCTTTGCAGCTGGTTGCCTTACTTTTTCAAGTTCAGTCAACTTTTCTTTTTTTAGTGAGGGAGGAAAAAAAAGATGGAGTCCTCCACACACACACACACACCAAGCAAGCAGTCCATACAACACCCAACATAAGTATTTTTGGCCTAAAGAGGAATGATCAAGAGTCAGCACACAGCTTCAGTTAATATAGCTAGAAACTACTGATCAGGCCTGAAAACTAGGTGTAGTAATGGACTCAGGCCTGAACATACAGGGTCACAAAAAAGCAATAATGTTGCAACGGTACCTCGAAAAACTTATCCATGAGTTTATCTTTTGTCGATTTGATTACTGCAACAATCTCCTCACAGGTCTGCCTAAAAAGTCAATCAGGCAGCTGCAGATGTTTCAGAATGTTGCTCCTCGTGTCATCACTACAACCAGGAAAGTAGAGCACATCACCCCTTTTCTTTTTTTTTTTTTATTAAATATTTTCATCACAACAAGAGGGATGTCCATACATAGAACACAAAACCTCCCATATCTCAGCCTCCCTAAATAAACAAAATATTTACATATACATCCATGTACATATATACATATCTGTACATGTACACACATAAACATACATACATGCCGATACACATTAAATAAAACAATTAGACAGTCTACCTACTATACTTCATGATGTAGAAAGCGGAGGTAAGAGACAGTTCATCATAATTTCCAGACAGAATGATCTGTTAGAGAAATAAATATTATTCAAGCACATACCCTCTAGACAAAACAAAGAAAACAAACCAAAAAAAGAAAAAACAAACAAAAAAACAACACAAAGTCTTGGACTCAGGTATCATCATCATCACTGTGCCTTACATTGGCTTTAAAGTATTTATTAAAATCAAATTTTATGTGATCTAGCCACGTTTTAGAAAATTCTGAGGATCTGCCTTTACTTTTATAATAAATAGTGTGAAGTATGAGATACCTTTAGAGTTCATTCCACCAGTGAACGAATACTGGAGGTCTAGATCCTTTCCAGTTCAAAGTAATACATTTCCTGGCTGCCAACAGAGCTAGATTTATATATCTGCATTGATATTTGTTCCACTTGTCACACATACCAATACCCAAGAGACATAAACGGGATGACAAAGAAACAGGGACATTTAAACATTGAGATAGCAACTTGGTAACAGAATTCCAAAAAAGGGAGAGTTCATCACATAACCAAAACATATGAAAAATTTTTCCTTTTTGTTTCTTACAACGCCAGCAGAGAAAGGACATCTCACTATTCATTGTATGTAATTTCTCTGGTGTATAATAAATCCTGTGGATTAACTTAAATAGAGCTGGTTCATGCCTTAAATTATAAGAACCTTTATGAACTTGTCTACAAATATAAGACCAATCCTCTATCTGTATATCCATATGAAGATCTTGTTCCCACTTACGTCTTAAATTATCAGTATTTATACCTGAGCTTTCAACAAAGATATTGTAGATCTTAGAAATAACTTTGTTCTTGTTCTGTTCAATATTGTTAAGTATAACATCAATTTTTGATTTTATAGGTTCTTGAAGAGAACCATGTACACTATTTACTGCATGTCTTATTTTAAAAATTGATATAAATGAGAAGAAGGTAATCCCTATTTCTGTTGTAACTGATCAAATGAGAGAAAAGTGCCATTCTCAAACTGATGACAAAATTCCTGGATACCTTTATCATACCAAAATTTAAAAGTGTTATCCTTACAACATTTAATATTTGAGTTCTTCCAAATTGGGGAAAAGGAAGAAAGAGGAATCTTGTAACCCAACAATTTATGAGATAGTTTCCAGAATTGAGACTATTTAATATAATTGGATTCCTAGTCATTTTATTCACTTCTTTAGGGTCAAGATATGGTAAATACTTCAAACTGAAAGGGAAGCTATCCAGGGTTTCTATTATTTTCCATGAGCATGAGTTATCAAAAAAACATTGTTTTAATTGAGTAAGTTGGGATGACAAGAAATAATAATAAAAATTGGGAAGCTTGAGGCCACCGGCTTCATATGGTAAATGTAACACTGACAACCGAACACGAGGAGTTTTATTATTCCATATAAAGGAAGAAACTAAACTATGAACTTTTTTAAAGAAGGATTGTGGTGGAATAATCGGAAGATTTTGAAATAAATATAACAATTTAGGCAGAACAGACATTTTAACTATGTTAACCCTATGTCAGGGATGTGTGTGAAGTATGGACCCAAACGCAGACGCTGAGGAAGTGCAGGATGTTTATTAAAGGTGGAGGTGATGGTGATGATGATGAAGAGGACAACGGCAGGAACGGAGAGACTGGACATCGGGCAGGAACGAGACAGCAGGGAAGGAACACGAGGCATCAATAGTAATGATCCGGCACTGAGTGAAAGGAAGTGATGGGTTTTAAAGTCAGGAGATGAGTAGGATCAGGTGTGAATGATTGGAGAGAGAGGTGAGGACAATGAGTGAATAGGGCAGCGTGACAGGACCCCCCCCCCCCTTTAAAGGCGGATTCCAGACGCCTTTGGAGCAAGAAAGAAAATGAGAAAAAAAAGAAAGCACCCATGCCAGGGTGGGTGGAGGGGGCCCACGGAAGGAGGGCTCAAGTCTTTTTGGGTACGCCCCTGGAAGTCTGGCGGACGGCCCCGGTGGCGGCCCCTGAGGACCTGGAGGTCAACTTGCTAGAAGGCGGTCGGGCGGACAGCCCGGATGGCGTCCTCTGGCTGGACGGCGGTCCGGAGGATGGCCTGGTGATCCTCCCTTGAGGACCTGGAGATCGGGCGGACAGCCCTTAGGTTCTCTTCTGAGGGTCAGGCAGCGGCTGAGGAGCTTGGCTGGTCGGCGGCGACGCCTGGCTGGTAGAGGTCGGCCGAGATGAAGAGAGTCTGGAGGCTCGGACGCCTGCTGAGACGAAGAGTCTGGAGGCTCGGACGCCTGCCGTGACGAAGAATCTGGAGGCGCGAACGCCTGCTGAGACGAAGAATCTGGAGGTGCGAACGCCTGCTGAGACGAAGAATCTGGAGGCTCGGACGCCGGCTGAGACGAAGAATCTGGAGGCCCGGCGCTGGCTGAGACGAAGGATCTGGAGGCTCGGACACCGGCTGAGACGAAGAATCTGGAGGCTCCGCCGACAGCGGTCGGCGGTGAAGAGGCTCCAGCGACGGGGACGGATACTCCTTGACCCTCCCTGGGAGCTCTGGCGATGGGGACGGGTCCTCCTTGACCCTCCCTGGGAGCTCTAGCGACGGGGACGGGTCCTCCTTGACCCTCCCTGGGAGCTCTAGCGACGGGGACGGGTCCTCCACGACCCTCCCTGGGAGCTCTAGCGACGGGGACGGGTCCTCCCTGACCCTCCCTGGGAGCTCTAGCGACAGGGACGGGTCCTCCCTGACCCTCCCTGGGAGCTCTAGCGACCCATGGGGAAATGGTGGTCGCTGCAGAGCTGCCGCTGTGACTGCTAAGAATACAGCAGCCACGATAACGGCAGGTTCTGGGACTGGAGCTGGGACTGACTCAAAGGCTGGAACGGGCTCACGGACTGGAGATGGAACGGGCTCACGGACTGGAGCTGGAATCAGAGCTTAAAGACGGTGTTGCACACAGCTATCTGGTAAAAGGTCAAAAAAAATTTGTTTGTTCTCTCCTAATGCTCTCTTTCAGGAGAGTCCACTTTTTATTTTATTTCATTTTGGTTGAAAGTTATTTGGTGGAATTGTACTAAGTACAAGTTTCCTTAGCTGTCGCAGCTTGTGTGCACTAACTTAGAAACGGAAACGTTCCTATTTTACGACTAGAACAAATAGCCGAGTTGATTGGGGCATTTAGAGTAGGTTGTGATTTTTACCCTGACTGACTGGATTTTGACTAAGCTGACTGACAGTGAAAACATATTTTCCTTCCTTTCTGGGACAATTGGGGTGAATTGTTTCCTTGTATTTTGGGGTTTGTTGTAAGAAAGTAATAAATCTTAGATCTGTGAACATTAACTAAAGTAACTTGGACCTTTACAGCAACACTGCTTAGATTTCGCCACAGCTGTGAAGGACGAATTTTTTATCAGCTTGCAAGGCGCTAATGTAAACAATCGCGAGACTTAAAAATAACAAGACTTTGCTGTGAGAAGCAACAGTAAAACAACATTGTTTAGGCTATAATTTGAACACAACTGGAAAAAAAATAAACCTTTAGGTTTCTGCTGGGTAACATTAAAATAAAGATGACTGGTCCTTAGGCTACTTAGGTCTTAAATAAATGGAAAAAGGTAAATACTAATCTTATCTGGCGAATATTCAAGCGTCAGAGCAGTTAGTGGGCCTTATTAGAAATTTTGCTTGGAAAATTACTGAATTGATCTCAAGCTGTGAAGTGTTCTGTGTCTCCTTCCAGGATAAGCGGCAAGAGGTCAGGAAAGGTTTGATCCTAGAAATCTGATGGTTTTGTCACTCTGGTGGGTAAACACAGGAAGTTATATAAGGGGGTCTTAACATAAGGCACCTGATTTTGTAATTAAAGGGAAGTCGTCTCACTGTTTTAAGTAAATATTGACATGCCTGAAATGCTTTTTAGGGGCCTTCAAGTATAACAATACAGTGGTCCTGTGAGTTTTGAATTTTGCTTATGACAACCAATGCAATTTTCAATTTCAACTGAACCAGAATGCAAATCAGGCTGGTTCTCATTCTTTTTTGTTTTTTTCTAGAATGGACTGACCACTTTGTCCACAGGGGAGGAGTCATGTTCGAGGTTCGACCCAAAAAGGTATGGACAAGTGGCTTGGGAGGTTACCTGTGCGTACCTGAGTTTGGGGGCTGCTTATATATTTCGGCTTATTTGGGGCTATGGTGAAGGGAATTCAAATTCTAACATTTTCTCTTAGACCTTACAAGGGAGGCTAAGAAGTGTGATCCCCTGTAGCTGCAAAAACACTCGGGGACCCGTTTTCTTTAAAATAGTAATAATGAAACGTAATAAGAACATGAAATGTTGGAATTTAATTGCTTGTTTCCAAATGAATGAGCATACTGAATTACTAATGTTGGACACTGTTCAGCCAATTGTTTTACTTTCTTGTAGTAAAAGCAAATCCAACAAAACGTAATTGTTCGTCAACAGTGACATATCACTTTTCAAATTAAGAAAGCAAATAATATATAATCACTTGGTGTGCAGGGGTAAAAATCTAATCCTGAACTATAGATTTCACAGTTAGTTTTGTTGTAGCTCTCTTGGCTTTTATCAAAGCCTAAATTATTGGAGGCCTGTTGTGAGAATTTTTCTGCGTAGCATTTTTTATAAAAGATTTGAATGGCTTAATGTGGAAAGAATATACTGATCATGTTAAAGGTTAAGTCTCTGTTTTAACTGAGATATGTATTGTTATGTTGAACCAACATGTGAGAAGCTCAAGGATACTCTCTGTGTCTTGGATCACCAACATGTGAGATGTGTCTGCATGCTGACTGAAGGACGTGGAAACACTCCATTATCTTTTCTCCATCCATCCATCCATTTTCCATACCCGTCCATCCTATGTAGGGTTGCGGGGCGGCTGGTGCCTATCTCCAGCAGTCAAGGGGCGAGAGGCAGGGTACACCCTGGACAGGTCGCCAGTCCATCGCAGGGCAACACAGAGACATACAGGACAAACAACCATGTACGCACACACTCATACCTAAGGGCAATTTAGAGCAACCAATTCACCTAACAGTCATGTTTTTGGACTGTGGGAGGAAGCCAGAGTACCCGGAGAGAACCCACGCATGCACAGGGAGAACATGCAAACTCCATGCAGAAAGACCCCAGGGATTTGAACCCAGGACCTTCTTGCTGCAAGGCAACAGTGCTACCAACTGCGCCACTGTGCAGCCCCATTATCTTTTCTCATCCTTGTTAAATATTATTTCCAAAATAGGCTTTTTAATGCATTTGACATGCATTTAGTATCAGTGGTTTGCTCGGGATCTCAGGATTATAAATATGTCATCACTCTATCTGAAAAACTAAACGCAACAGATCTAGAAAACTGCAATCTTAACATCAAGTGATCTTGGATAAAAATAGATCAAATAAAACAGAGAATATTCCAATTTAAAGCATAATGAATGATGGAAGCCAGAGTCTGATTATTATGATCTATATTGGTGCATATGAGTCAGATTTAATGTTTAAAATAAACTATATTATCTTGAAAACTTGCTATAGTTTTAATGGTGATAATATAATAATGATTAATTATCTAAACGTGACTCAGTGATTTACTGGAGAATAAATTCCTACATCAGTTTTGAAAACATATTTGCTGGAACACATTTCCAACAATCATTAATAATGATATTTTTCTGCAAGGTGCAAATATGAATAAACATTCTTTAGTCTATTTGATGTATTATGCTGGTTTTTCCAAAGCAATGCTTCAAATTAATGTGAGATGGAAATTACATTTACCTCATCAATCTAATATTTGAGTATTTTCTAACCTGAATCCATATTAATTTTATAGCCTATTAAATGGGTGTCCTGTACTCAGTGAGTTACAGCGGGGGGAAATAATGCACAAAGGTAAATGGTAATATAAAATTTGAACTATTGTAACCGATAAAACTGGTTCGACTTAAAACTATAACACTCTGTGTTCATGAGATAAGGGGCGGCCGCGTTTGGCCCAGGAACCTTAGCTTGAAAACGTTCTTTTAAGATTCTATGAGAAACGATGCAATTCAGCAATAAACTAGATAAATGATGATTTCTATGTTTAACTAATGCTTTTGATAAACGTAGCCTACTCCGCAGTAAATAGAAATAACACGGAAAACGCACCGTTAGAATCGGATATATTGAAAACCAACTCCAGTTAATACAGATGCGAGTAGCAGTATGAAAGTATTTCAGTCTTTTGAGTAATTTACAGAAAACGAATAGAAAACAACGCGGGTAAAAACTCTAAGGTTAATCTTAGCCAGCGAGTTATTAACTACAATGTGGTAAAAATGATCTGAAATAAAGTCCGTTGCAGATTTAATATGACTCTCTTGTAGCTAATCAGCTAATGGAGCCACAAACTTCTTGCTTACAACCGATGTGCTGCGATTCTCTGGTTGTAAACAAACATTGGATCCCGACACTGATGAAGCGTTAATAACGCTCTGCAGCTGGAAGTCTAAAATAGGAACTTAAACACTTGTTTTTGATGAAAAGTTTAGTCTTGAGTTTTCAGTTACTTCCTGGATGTTAACGAGTCCGTGTTAGTCAAACTGTTTGTTTTTTGCACAAAACCACTTCCTGTTTCAAACATGAGCTTTCCAAATTAAAATACGGTAATGCTTTACTTCATGAATCATGCTTTTATTTTCCCAAGAAGGGGAACTTCTGCTGTACCGGCAGCAAAGTGACATAATAGAAGCATTTAGATCATAGACCGTATATAAATTTAGATTCACACAAAGGAGGTAGAAAGCATGAAACAAACTTAGGATTAGAACATTAAATGATAAAGAATAAAGCTTTAGTCATACCTCGACCAAAAAGAACTTTTCCTTAATGATAGTAATGTTTAATAAAAATGTTAAACAATAAGGACGCATTTGGGATACACTAGGCTACCTGTTTCAGCTGCTTGATGTTCTTCTGTACAGCACCTTGGTCGGCCTCGGCTGTGTATAAACGTGCTATATAAATAAAGTGGTATGGTATATGTGAAAATTATGCATTTAGTGCAATCTTTAAGCCAACAGGTGTGACCTACACTCACACAGTGGGGTTTAACTTGGTTTCTATTTTTTAAAATTTAGTTTACTTCATTAAGACAAATGATGATAAGAATAGCTTCAGAATTTCGGTCACTGTTCTAAAGACGGGACGAATGTGGAAAATATTCAGTTAACACCTGTGCACATTATATGCTATAGATCGCATAAAAAAAAAAAAACAGGGTGTCAGTATAATAAATGTTAGACCTACTATCAAACCGCAGTAAATTCTATTCAGTTGCAACACTTTTTGATGTTTGAGGGTTTTTGTGTGTTCCTTTTAATAAAAGAGTTAACAGAGAATAAACTGTAAGAAACAGATGAGCAAATAACAGCAGCAGAGATATTAATTAGGTAAATAAACTGTGTCCTGAGTAAAACAATTTTAACTAAGGTGGTTGCAAAGATAATCCTTACTGTAACATCAATTAGATTCTGGAAAAGCAGGGTCTGAAGAAGTTGTCTAATTCAATTCAAAATACTTTATTGATCCCAGAGGGAAATGAAGTGTTGTTGTAGCTCATGCAAGTAGGACTAAAATTCTTAAATACATTAGGTAACTATGTGGTGAAATTATTAATTTTTGGTTTTGCAAGGCAATTTTATTTGTATAGCACACTTTCAACAACAAGGTAATTCAAATATAAGAACCTTATTGCAAACCTAAATGATTGGGATATGATCATCTGGGGGTTGAAGATGCCTCAGCAGCGACAGCAGCAGGATACACAGGTTCTGAGGTTGTGTCTTATGCATGACCTTTAACCTACTAAGTTTCTTTTCTTGACACTGGAGAAGCAGTTGAAGTTATTGTTTCTTTGTTTCTTGGTTTTTAAGGCATGTGCAAGATGCCTTAAAAAAAGGGGGGAATTGGATTTGATAGTAATTGGAACAGATTTTTAAGGGATTATGAAGAGAATTGTAACTTGCAAGTAATTGAGTTTCTTGTGAATCATAACTCCGTCATAAATTAATGAGGGTTTTTACTACCTGGACTTGACATCTGACTTCATATTCCATTTCGGTTTGGGTTCAGACTTGTAGTACATATTGTGTCTGGGAACTTTAAAAAGTTTTAATGTGATCTGAAAACCTTCTTTACTTCTTGCTGGGAGTGGTTGATTCTAGGGATTTTTTACCCTCACAAGTTGGAATGGTTGGTTGTCTTTTTCTTGGCATGGATTTAGTACAGAGTGATTTGGAGACATTTACTTTAATTGTAATCTAGCTTCAGTTGATGAGGTTTGGGTCATTAACCAGGTTGTGAGTTGTTTAGAATTGCTTTTGCACACATTTGCATCAGGTTGATCTGAAACCATACTCCGAGGGTGTGGGTTATACTTGTCATAATCATCCTATTCATCTTTTGTGAATTGGCTCACCTATGTTTGAACATCAATACTCTAATACCTAATTAGCTCAGCTCCCAAGGGTCGCATTGGGAGGTTCTCACTGAAGGACCTTCTGAGGGGTGACCACTCTCTCCTTTCTGAGGAAGGACTGATCGGTGGCTACGGGTCACTGGATGCTGGCGGAGGCTGACTTCATGGACACAGACAACAAACAGCGCAAGGGAAGAGTATACATTTCAACATCTAGTGTTGATGTAATACCCTCTGAAGTGTACTGGAAGATGCTACATAATTTCTCCTTTGTTCTGTGTTTTATCTAGAACATCCTGACCGATGACGAGACCTGTGGATGGCCGCCTCTGGGGCGAGGGGCTGTTGAGATGACATTTTGCCCACAAGAAAATGGCGTAAGAAGACCCCGTGGGTTTTCGCTCTCAATGCACAGGAGTCTCAGCAAAGTCATCGGGAAGGATCTAATATTTGTCACTGTGAGCTAATTCCATGGCCAAGCATGTCTCATGTCTGATTGTAATTTGTGTTTTGAACATTGTTTTTTTTTTTGATCAACCTACCAACCTTTTAGGGAGTTTGTGATAGCACTGTAGAATTTTCCCTTTATATTTATGGTATTAATTAAGTTAATAAAGCAGAGAATTGTGGTGGAAAATTGTTATGCAATTAGGAATTAAGTGTATATTCTCTGTTTAGTGAATGCATCCAGGGTAAAATGACGAGCTTATTGTTCCAGCTTAAAGTTATGAGAAAGATATATGTGTCAGGTCACCAGAGAGTCAGACGCCGGGGCAGTAAGATAACAGTCTGGCCTTCGGATGAGCTGCTTCATGCGTTGCTATGACTCGCATGAAGCGGTTACTCTGGAGGCGGGGCGTGAACGTTGGAGAAGACATCTACAGAGATAAACAATGATTGCTGAATACTATTTAAGCGGTTAGTTAGAAAGGTTGGTTAGGGTGATGCACGAGTAACTCTGTCCCCTCTGTGTCTGGCCAGATATGTTTGAATTAAATACTTAAACGCCTTTTTGAACTCAAGTCTTCTTTATAATGGAAACCCTGAGATACTATTTTTTGCCATTACATAACTCTGTGATAAATCCGGTGTCTATTGGTTTAAATGATATCTCTGAACACACCTGTAGCACATTTAAACAGTACTTTTTGGACAAGGTTTTGTCTGTCCGGCAAGCCATCACACAAATCCCTGCTGCTATCATTCCATCACAAGCGGCGCAATGTGTGCTGGAGAATTTTGAGCCAGTTACCCTTGTGGGCCTCAAAAAAGCCGTCCATGAGTTGAAAGCTACCACTTGCCCTCTAGATGCTGTTCTTACTAGGATTATGAAGGAGGCCATTGACACTGTGGGCCCCTGCCTTGTCTCCTTTATAAACAGTTGTCTTAGTTTGGTCACTGTTCCTTCTGCTCTCAAGCATGCCATTGTCCGACCGCTGCTCAAAAAACCCAACCTCGATCCTTCCATACTGTCCAACTTCCGCCCAATTTCTCATCTGCCATTCCTGTCTAAGCTGATGGAGAAGCTTGTTGTCTCCCAGCTTCAATCTTATCTTCAGCTGCATGCCATAGCTGATAAATTTCAGTCTGGTTTCAGGTCCAGACACAGCACTGAATCTGCACTACTTAGGGTCCACAATGACATTCTTACAGCCCTGGATAGTAAAAGTTCTATGGTTCTGGTTTTGGTCTCTTCCTCTTCAGCCGCCCCTCTATCATCCGGTGTCCCGCAAGGATCCATTCTTGGTCCTATTCTGTTCTCGCTCTATATGCTGCCACTTGATCAACTCATCTCAAACCACGATGTCTGTTTTCACTTTTATGCAGACGACCTTCAGATCTACCTCCCTGTGGTTCTGAGTAACCGTTCTGCACTGGATCCTCTCTATAACTGCATTCACAATATCAAACATTGGCTTTCCCAGAATTTCCTCCACCTGAATGAAGGAAAGACTGGGTACATTCTGTTCACCCCGGACTCACCCAACAGCTCCCCCAGTTTTGGTCCTCTAACACCTCAGTTTGCTCCGACAGTGCGCAACCTGGCTGTTATCTTTGACAGTGGCATGTTGTTTGGAAAACAAATAAGTGCAGTAGTGAAGGCAAGCTTTTACCAGCTAAGGCTATTCAGCAAGGTCAAATCCTTCCTGTCCCGGGCTGACCTCGAAAAAGGCTGTCCATGCCTTCATCGGCTCGCGGATCGACTATTGCAATGCCCTCTACACTGGACTTAATCAATCACTCCTTAACCGGCTTCAACTGGTACAGAACGCTGCAGCACGTCTCCTGTCCAACACCTCAAAATGCTCTCACATCAGCCCAGTCCTCCGCTCTCTCCACTGGCTTCCAGTCCGGTTCAGAGTGGAGTATAAGATACTGATGGTTGTATTCAAGGCCATCAATGGTCTGGCCCCCGCCTACCTCGCTGAGCTGGTAATCATCTACCAACCAACCAGAACTCTGCGTTCCTCTAATCGCATCGCACTGGTCATGCCCAAGTACAATTACAAAAAGTTTGGAGGCCAGTCCTTTTCTGTCCAAGGCCCAAAGTTGTGGAACGCACTTCCAGTACAGCTTCGAAGCAACTCTGAGTTGTGTGTTTTTAAATCACAGTTGAAAACACATATTTTTCGACAAGCTTTCGATACGTAGCCACTGTCTCGATTGCTGTTTGTATTTTTTTAATGTTTTTATTTAGTGCCATTTACTGGGGCTCTAGTTTTATTTGTGTTTTAACTCTGGAAAGGGCCCTGGGCACCTTTTGGCTGTTGTAAGGCGCTATATAAATAAAATTTGATTGATTGATTGACTGAAAGCTGTGCTCAGTTACTAGAACTGAGTCCAGCGAATGATGTCTCGCTGTTAAAATATATAATTGTTGTTTGTTGTTCTTATTGCTCCTTTTTACAGAAATGAACGAGCACGCGGGAAGGTGAAATGAGAGCTCAGAGAGCCCAGGGTCATAAATTAAATGTGTGTCTGTTCCTTTAAGAGAGGCTTTAAATTAGAGTGAAAACACCTTCTCAACACCTGCGAGGAGAAAAACACAGAGAAAAGCGCGCAGAGTCTGCCTCACATTATTTTCCCCTGCTTGCGAGCAGTCTGCACCTCTCGTGGAAAACTCTTCCCCTGCTCGCGCGCAAAGTATTTTTTTAGTGGCCGTTTTTGTCAGTAAGGGGCCGGGCCTGGGGGGATGTCAATCAGAACTGTATCCCCAGATATAATCAGTTGAACGCATTGGCCAATTGGACAGCAGGGTACGTCAACACTATTAGGACAAGGGACAAACCACACAGGAGCTGACTCCATGCCGGATCTGCTTTCAGGTCTCGCACACCCGCGTTACAGCCGCATCCGTTTTTAGACTTCAATACGGACCAGTTGTCATTGGGTGGGAAAAGCAAATATCAGCTGACTCAAAGAAGGTCCAGGTCAGAGTCTTTTTATGGGTGTGGGAAGACTTTCTTCAGAGCAAAGACGGTAGATTGAGAAGGGGACAGAATCTCCATCTGGACTTAAAAGTGTTGTACAGTAAGATAATCATTTTCATCTCTGTGGAGAATTGGTTCTTCTTTAATAATATTTTAAAGCTTGCTCGTTAGCCGGTAACTTCGAACTAGCTTAATGCTTCTTAGCTGTGTGTATTTAAGGGTGTAAGACCTAACGAGTTTCTTTCTCTTAATTCAAACATATTTATTCCATCCCAAAACGTAGTTAAATAGCATGCTTGCTGCTTAGTAAGGTACAAAAATGGGATGTGAGCACCTTGCAAGACAGGGCAAAACTTGTTACGGTTTCTTCCTGGGAAACAGTAAGCCTAATTCTTATATTAGAATTACATTAAATTATGTTTAGTGTCATTTACAAAGACATTCGGGGTATTTTATTATACTACGTAGAAATATTTCTTATATGTTTAGCGGTGGCAGAGAAGTCCTCCTCATCCCATATGTCCCCGGAGGATAATGCCTGCTGGTACCATGGTAATAGCTAGGCATTAGCATGATGAAACAGAGGTAGTTTTGAATGGAGCAGGACAGCGTAATCTGTGCGGCCACAAACTGTTTTTTTGTTTGGGTTTTTTTGTCTGTTTTTTGGTCACACCCAATACGAAGGAATTAAGTGAGATAATTACTATGTGTAAATGATAAGAATGGAACAGATAAAATACCATGTGCTGAAGCAGTGAAACTAACACTTGATGTTTTAAAAAATATTTTCAGAAAGGATCAGTGCATTTAAGGTCAAGTAGTCTGAGGGCGATGTGTGTGAGAGATTAATATCAGATTAATGGATGACACTTAAAATAAGACTATTAAAGTTATGTGTATGCATTTGATAGGTTTAGTCAATTTCTTTAGCAGTAAAATACTGTAACACTTTTGAATCTGCTTCATTGTATGTGCATGGAGGATATAATGTAATGTAATATGTAAGCAATAGTGTGTTTAATTTACTGATGTAGCCTATAGATTTAAATGACCAAAACTGTTTTTGATATTTTATTGTTTTTTATGTGTCATGACCAAAGAAAATGTCAAATGTGCAGGTCATGGTATTTCTCATATCTACATAACAGCACTTTCTACTCCGTTTTGTGTTCATAGCTTGACTCATCACAGACAGTTGACTTTACTGGAGCTGAATCGGTTTACTTGATGTTTGTTGTCATTATAGTGGTCCTGTCCCTTGATGGTCTTTGCAGTAATTTCAATTGAGTCTTTAATTTTCTAAACAATTTCATGTTTGCTTATAAGTCTGAGAATAGATGTTCTGAATGATTCTTTCATGTCTGCTTCATTTTTGGAAACAGTATTCTACACCTTGTTACTGTCTGAGTCACCACAAAACAAGCTTCAGTAGTTAAATTTGGGGACGTGATCCTCAAGTATGTTTATCTTTGGTATCATTGTGTCTTTGCAGGTTTTAACATGTTAAACATTAAATATGTTTTTCCTAAGCAAAGACAGTCCCCCCAGAGTCTACCCCAGAGTTCTTGTGTCCATGCGGCAACTGGTCAGGAGTTGTTTTTGGGATGGCATGGACGTATACAGCAACAGGCAGGTAAATGTCATCATGTTAAACACTAACACTATCAAATATTTCTGTAACAGCTACATTTGCTCTAAGCAGTTGTTTTTATACAAGTACTCATTCTTGGATATCTTCCAAAAACAGCTATAACAATAAAACAAGATGTCTTTGAGGTCTGGGGACAAGACCCAGATTCTTCAGTCATACGTGGCCATGGACGCTGGAACTAGCCATCATGATGGCTGGGTAAAAAGGCATATAAACTCAAAAGGCTTGAGCCATGTAATGCAACATACTGCTAATTGTAATGAAAAACTGCCACTACAAACTTTACACATAATGGTGGTAATGCTGCCTCTCTCTGGTATGTCATGATCTTCATAGATAACTGTTACCTTGGTGTCAACCAGCAGATGACATATGAGCAGATATTTGGAAGGACAAGACGACTGAATCTTTATACATACAGAAAAATGCAGTTGTTGGCATTTGAGGGTTTAATATTTGGTACCTTGGGCATCCTCCTCTTCCTGTCCCAAAGTGTTAAAGAGAAACCTGATACTGTAAATTTCACTTCACCTTGCCCTGGTTCTGGTTTAATAGTGAAGGATTTTTAAAGATAAATTAATTTTGTGGGAGGAGGCTCATGTGTCAGTGGTTGCTCTGTTTGTTTTTGTTTGACTCTTTTTAAACAGTTTACTTAAATCACTTTGAAAAATCTCCTTTCATCCGTCTATTTTCCTTCTTGAAACCACTTTTGTTTTGAGTATAACATTTGTTGTCAGTTTCCATCATGGTTTTTGCTGTAGAATTGTTTCTGTAAGAGGTTTTATTTACCTCTATGATCACCATAAAGCAGCATTCCAAGTGGTCTACTCTTTTAAGCATTAAATCATCCAATAATCATCTTTAAAATTGAATTCATGATAGCAATGTATACACAGGTTCATTAGTAAATAAGGAAGGTGGATGTTAATATCATCATGCACTCTTGGGTGGAAAAATGTGTAATTAACTGAAAGTTACCCCACATAAACCACATTTTCCTTACTTGATTGTGCTTCATGGCAGCCACAAATTATAGAGACATCTCTGGTTTTTTGTCCCTTTTGTCCCTTCAACTGGCGTTTTGTTTCTGTTCATTTTTTTTCTACTTCCAGATGGAGATGTGTCTGAGATGGACATCGTATGCAGTAATACAGCTGAAACCACTCCTCGCCTTCTTTTCATCGTTTGTTATGATAGTAGTGGTACATACGAGCATTATGTATCTTTGGCTGTACTGTTTTGCAAATTTTTGTTTGTTGTATTTTTGTTTTTCTTTCTATGCGATGTGAATATCACTGTTGCTAGGCTCTCTACAGAAGTATTATGGAGCAAGTGGAAGAGAGAAAAACATTGACCACGGGTTTTAAGGTTGAAGACTGTAACTGATATGCTGTATCAGTAGTTCATAAAAAAAAAATTATATTGGTTCTCCAGCATGTTTGACATGAAAAGAATGAATGAATGACTGAAAATTCAATGGGAAGTACTCCACCTAAACAGTTATTTGTTCATAGTACAACATGATCAGTGTTATGATTCCCTGTTCTGATATTATTTGATTGCAATAAAGATTTAAATACTTAAAACAGCCAAATCTCGATGCATTTTTGTAAAACCAAGCGGTTTATGTTGTACTAGAATAATACTGTGCTGTTTTTGTTGAAATGAACTAAAAACTGTCATAAAGTTGTACATAGATCCTCCTCAGTTGTGATTTTGTATTTGAAACATTTTTAGCTTAATAGCTTCATGTCAGGGGATTTCAGACAACCATTTTTCAACAGGCCTTCTATCTTTATTATTACTACTATTTTTATTATCATTATCATAATTTTTTTCCGTAATTTTTTAATATTACATTTATAATTTTCATGCAGAAAGAAGGTGCCTAGATCGAGAATATGAACAAAACAGAATCCAACCCCAAAGAAAATGTGCAACAGGATCCAAGTTACAACAAAATGATCAGCATTTTATCAGATATGTTGACAATGGAGGGAAAGAAAAGACCGCACTCAAACAAACATACTGAAGTTCATTGCTCTGTGTGACATTTTTCAAGTCAAGACACCAAATCATAATACATGTCATTCAGGCATTCAGGGCTGTGTGGTTTGTGCCTTGTCCCAGTAGTGTTGCCGTACCTAGCTGTCCAATTGGCCAATACGCTCAACCAATTATATCAGGGGATACAGTTGTGATTCACATCCCCCCAGGTCTGGCCCCTTACTGACAAAAACACCCACTAAAAAAATACTTAGTGAAGAAGAAGAGAAGAGTTTTCCGCCAGAGGGGAGGAGAGTTTCGCTCTTGAGCAGGGGTAAGTAAAGTGAGGCAGACTCTGTGCGCGCAAGCAGTTTTTCTCCTCGAAGGAGAAAAACAGCTACAATATTGCTCGAGGGGGCATATTGCAGGATAGATAATAGCTCGCGAGTGCTTTGAAAAGCGCTCGTGGGGGGAAAATGCGTGCGTGGACGTTTTATCTGCTCGCATGGATGTTTGATCTGCGCGCGCGGGAGTTTCACTGCGCTTGAGCGAAATATAGCAACGTTCTATTCCCATATTCCATGAACCACCGTCTCTTATGTCTAGCTTGCAGCATAGGTTGAGTAGCTACATATTCAATCAAGGGCAAAACAATAGTAAATAATGAGTCAATCACAGATTGTAAATTGTTAAGAATAGGAACAGAATAAAATGAAATTAAAAAGAAGATAAAAATGATGAGACAAAGAATGTTAAAAAATGTAAATGGTTAAAGGTCTCATTCACTGAGAAACTGTGTAATACTTGTTGTTTTAGAAATATGACATATGCATATGCACGCTGCACGTGATGATTTTCTTCAACCCCTATTGCCTGCCTTAGCCACATAAAGGAAACATACGACAGAAAACTTAACCTGGGTGTCTAGTGTCTTTTGTGTTCTGATAGTAGAAAGAATGTCGGGTTGGGTATAGCTCTCCTTCTGGGATGGGACTTGGGATCCATGGGGCTTGGTGGTGCTGCAGCCGTGGGCTTCCGAGTTGAACATGCCAAGGTCTCCCTCGCCTGGTGGATCCAGGTGAACAGCTGTGCCTATTGGGGTCAGTGGGGGAGCCGGCTCCCTGGGAAGGCATTTTGTCTGCCAGTCCTTCGCTCCCCAAACACCTCTTTCCATTCGCTCCATCACTTTACCACTCACATAGGGTCTTGGGGCATGGGCACGTCACTGGGGTGCGAGAAGAGGTCTCCATCTTCGCAATCCCGTGGCGGGCCTGGATCCCAATTTTACTGTACAAATTAGACACTCCAACTTATAACATTTTCATGAGACACACGTGTAGGGACTTTTGGGTGGGCACACTTTTTGGCATCCAGAGGGGGAGCTGTTCAATCAGCTTTACCTCTGATGCTTGTGCCCACTGATAAAATGCATATAGACACTGAGGGCTCATGGTGGGGGTTGGGGGATGTGTGGCTGCCTTCCCCACATCCCACCCCTCTGTTTTAAATGCACATTATAACAACACGCATCAACACCATACTCGAGCAGGAGGATGGAGGCTAGGGGTCGTCTCACACCTCTGTTAGCTATTGGCCATCGGGGTTTGGGGTCCGGAGGAGGGACAAGTGGTCTGGTTGGGGACCTGGGCTGGTGGGCTGCTTCGCCACTGCTTCTCTCCATCCTAGAAGATAGGGGGTCCATCTCTCGGGTCTGGGGGCTGGTTGCTCTACTGGGGCATCAGTACCTGGACCTGGGAGTATAGAGTGTTTGGAGTGTATGAGTGGAGGTATCAGCTAATGGAGCCACAAACTTCTTGCTTACAACCGATGTGCTGCGATTCTCTGGTTGTAAACAAACATTGGATCCCGACACTGATGAAGCGTTAATAACGCTCTGCAGCTGGAAGTCTAAAATAGGAACTTAAACACTTGTTTTTGATGAAAAGTTTAGTCTTGAGTTTTCAGTTACTTCCTGGATGTTAACGAGTCCGTGTTAGTCAAACTGCTTGTTTTTTGCACAAAACCACTTCCTGTTTCAAACATGAGCTTTCCAAATTAAAATACGGTAATGCTTTACTTCATGAATCATGCTTTTATTTTCCCAAGAAGGGGAACTTCTGCTGTACCGGCAGCAAAGTGACATAATAGAAGCATTTAGATCATAGACCGTATATAAATTTAGATTCACACAAAGGAGGTAGAAAGCATGAAACAAACTTAGGATTAGAACATTAAATGATAAAGAATAAAGCTTTAGTCATACCTCGACCAAAAAGAACTTTTCCTTAATGATAGTAATGTTTAATAAAAATGTTAAACAATAAGGACGCATTTGGGATACACTAGGCTACCTGTTTCAGCTGCTTGATGTTCTTCTGTACAGCACCTTGGTCGGCCTCGGCTGTGTATAAACGTGCTATATAAATAAAGTGGTATGGTATATGTGAAAATTATGCATTTAGTGCAATCTTTAAGCCAACAGGTGTGACCTACACTCACACAGTGGGGTTTAACTTGGTTTCTATTTTTTAAAATTTAGTTTACTTCATTAAGACAAATGATGATAAGAATAGCTTCAGAATTTCGGTCACTGTTCTAAAGACGGGACGAATGTGGAAAATATTCAGTTAACACCTGTGCACATTATATGCTATAGATCGCATAAAAAAAAAAAACAGGGTGTCAGTATAATAAATGTTAGACCTACTATCAAACCGCAGTAAATTCTATTCAGTTGCAACACTTTTTGATGTTTGAGGGTTTTTGTGTGTTCCTTTTAATAAAAGAGTTAACAGAGAATAAACTGTAAGAAACAGATGAGCAAATAACAGCAGCAGAGATATTAATTAGGTAAATAAACTGTGTCCTGAGTAAAACAATTTTAACTAAGGTGGTTGCAAAGATAATCCTTACTGTAACATCAATTAGATTCTGGAAAAGCAGGGTCTGAAGAAGTTGTCTAATTCAATTCAAAATACTTTATTGATCCCAGAGGGAAATGAAGTGTTGTTGTAGCTCATGCAAGTAGGACTAAAATTCTTAAATACATTAGGTAACTATGTGGTGAAATTATTAATTTTTGGTTTTGCAAGGCAATTTTATTTGTATAGCATAGTATACATAGTATACAATGCTATACAATGTATAGCATTGTATAGAGGGGCTGTTGAGATGACATTTTGCCCACAAGAAAATGGCGTAAGAAGACCCCGTGGGTTTTCGCTCTCAATGCACAGGAGTCTCAGCAAAGTCATCGGGAAGGATCTAATATTTGTCACTGTGAGCTAATTCCATGGCCAAGCATGTCTCATGTCTGATTGTAATTTGTGTTTTGAACATTGTTTTTTTTTTTGATCAACCTACCAACCTTTTAGGGAGTTTGTGATAGCACTGTAGAATTTTCCCTTTATATTTATGGTATTAATTAAGTTAATAAAGCAGAGAATTGTGGTGGAAAATTGTTATGCAATTAGGAATTAAGTGTATATTCTCTGTTTAGTGAATGCATCCAGGGTAAAATGACGAGCTTATTGTTCCAGCTTAAAGTTATGAGAAAGATATATGTGTCAGGTCACCAGAGAGTCAGACGCCGGGGCAGTAAGATAACAGTCTGGCCTTCGGATGAGCTGCTTCATGCGTTGCTATGACTCGCATGAAGCGGTTACTCTGGAGGCGGGGCGTGAACGTTGGAGAAGACATCTACAGAGATAAACAATGATTGCTGAATACTATTTAAGCGGTTAGTTAGAAAGGTTGGTTAGGGTGATGCACGAGTAACTCTGTCCCCTCTGTGTCTGGCCAGATATGTTTGAATTAAATACTTAAACGCCTTTTTGAACTCAAGTCTTCTTTATAATGGAAACCCTGAGATACTATTTTTTGCCATTACATAACTCTGTGATAAATCCGGTGTCTATTGGTTTAAATGATATCTCTGAACACACCTGTAGCACATTTAAACAGTACTTTTTGGACAAGGTTTTGTCTGTCCGGCAAGCCATCACACAAATCCCTGCTGCTATCATTCCATCACAAGCGGCGCAATGTGTGCTGGAGAATTTTGAGCCAGTTACCCTTGTGGGCCTCAAAAAAGCCGTCCATGAGTTGAAAGCTACCACTTGCCCTCTAGATGCTGTTCTTACTAGGATTATGAAGGAGGCCATTGACACTGTGGGCCCCTGCCTTGTCTCCTTTATAAACAGTTGTCTTAGTTTGGTCACTGTTCCTTCTGCTCTCAAGCATGCCATTGTCCGACCGCTGCTCAAAAAACCCAACCTCGATCCTTCCATACTGTCCAACTTCCGCCCAATTTCTCATCTGCCATTCCTGTCTAAGCTGATGGAGAAGCTTGTTGTCTCCCAGCTTCAATCTTATCTTCAGCTGCATGCCATAGCTGATAAATTTCAGTCTGGTTTCAGGTCCAGACACAGCACTGAATCTGCACTACTTAGGGTCCACAATGACATTCTTACAGCCCTGGATAGTAAAAGTTCTATGGTTCTGGTTTTGGTCTCTTCCTCTTCAGCCGCCCCTCTATCATCCGGTGTCCCGCAAGGATCCATTCTTGGTCCTATTCTGTTCTCGCTCTATATGCTGCCACTTGATCAACTCATCTCAAACCACGATGTCTGTTTTCACTTTTATGCAGACGACCTTCAGATCTACCTCCCTGTGGTTCTGAGTAACCGTTCTGCACTGGATCCTCTCTATAACTGCATTCACAATATCAAACATTGGCTTTCCCAGAATTTCCTCCACCTGAATGAAGGAAAGACTGGGTACATTCTGTTCACCCCGGACTCACCCAACAGCTCCCCCAGTTTTGGTCCTCTAACACCTCAGTTTGCTCCGACAGTGCGCAACCTGGCTGTTATCTTTGACAGTGGCATGTTGTTTGGAAAACAAATAAGTGCAGTAGTGAAGGCAAGCTTTTACCAGCTAAGGCTATTCAGCAAGGTCAAATCCTTCCTGTCCCGGGCTGACCTCGAAAAAGGCTGTCCATGCCTTCATCGGCTCGCGGATCGACTATTGCAATGCCCTCTACACTGGACTTAATCAATCACTCCTTAACCGGCTTCAACTGGTACAGAACGCTGCAGCACGTCTCCTGTCCAACACCTCAAAATGCTCTCACATCAGCCCAGTCCTCCGCTCTCTCCACTGGCTTCCAGTCCGGTTCAGAGTGGAGTATAAGATACTGATGGTTGTATTCAAGGCCATCAATGGTCTGGCCCCCGCCTACCTCGCTGAGCTGGTAATCATCTACCAACCAACCAGAACTCTGCGTTCCTCTAATCGCATCGCACTGGTCATGCCCAAGTACAATTACAAAAAGTTTGGAGGCCAGTCCTTTTCTGTCCAAGGCCCAAAGTTGTGGAACGCACTTCCAGTACAGCTTCGAAGCAACTCTGAGTTGTGTGTTTTTAAATCACAGTTGAAAACACATATTTTTCGACAAGCTTTCGATACGTAGCCACTGTCTCGATTGCTGTTTGTATTTTTTTAATGTTTTTATTTAGTGCCATTTACTGGGGCTCTAGTTTTATTTGTGTTTTAACTCTGGAAAGGGCCCTGGGCACCTTTTGGCTGTTGTAAGGCGCTATATAAATAAAATTTGATTGATTGATTGACTGAAAGCTGTGCTCAGTTACTAGAACTGAGTCCAGCGAATGATGTCTCGCTGTTAAAATATATAATTGTTGTTTGTTGTTCTTATTGCTCCTTTTTACAGAAATGAACGAGCACGCGGGAAGGTGAAATGAGAGCTCAGAGAGCCCAGGGTCATAAATTAAATGTGTGTCTGTTCCTTTAAGAGAGGCTTTAAATTAGAGTGAAAACACCTTCTCAACACCTGCGAGGAGAAAAACACAGAGAAAAGCGCGCAGAGTCTGCCTCACATTATTTTCCCCTGCTTGCGAGCAGTCTGCACCTCTCGTGGAAAACTCTTCCCCTGCTCGCGCGCAAAGTATTTTTTTAGTGGCCGTTTTTGTCAGTAAGGGGCCGGGCCTGGGGGGATGTCAATCAGAACTGTATCCCCAGATATAATCAGTTGAACGCATTGGCCAATTGGACAGCAGGGTACGTCAACACTATTAGGACAAGGGACAAACCACACAGGAGCTGACTCCATGCCGGATCTGCTTTCAGGTCTCGCACACCCGCGTTACAGCCGCATCCGTTTTTAGACTTCAATACGGACCAGTTGTCATTGGGTGGGAAAAGCAAATATCAGCTGACTCAAAGAAGGTCCAGGTCAGAGTCTTTTTATGGGTGTGGGAAGACTTTCTTCAGAGCAAAGACGGTAGATTGAGAAGGGGACAGAATCTCCATCTGGACTTAAAAGTGTTGTACAGTAAGATAATCATTTTCATCTCTGTGGAGAATTGGTTCTTCTTTAATAATATTTTAAAGCTTGCTCGTTAGCCGGTAACTTCGAACTAGCTTAATGCTTCTTAGCTGTGTGTATTTAAGGGTGTAAGACCTAACGAGTTTCTTTCTCTTAATTCAAACATATTTATTCCATCCCAAAACGTAGTTAAATAGCATGCTTGCTGCTTAGTAAGGTACAAAAATGGGATGTGAGCACCTTGCAAGACAGGGCAAAACTTGTTACGGTTTCTTCCTGGGAAACAGTAAGCCTAATTCTTATATTAGAATTACATTAAATTATGTTTAGTGTCATTTACAAAGACATTCGGGGTATTTTATTATACTACGTAGAAATATTTCTTATATGTTTAGCGGTGGCAGAGAAGTCCTCCTCATCCCATATGTCCCCGGAGGATAATGCCTGCTGGTACCATGGTAATAGCTAGGCATTAGCATGATGAAACAGAGGTAGTTTTGAATGGAGCAGGACAGCGTAATCTGTGCGGCCACAAACTGTTTTTTTGTTTGGGTTTTTTTGTCTGTTTTTTGGTCACACCCAATACGAAGGAATTAAGTGAGATAATTACTATGTGTAAATGATAAGAATGGAACAGATAAAATACCATGTGCTGAAGCAGTGAAACTAACACTTGATGTTTTAAAAAATATTTTCAGAAAGGATCAGTGCATTTAAGGTCAAGTAGTCTGAGGGCGATGTGTGTGAGAGATTAATATCAGATTAATGGATGACACTTAAAATAAGACTATTAAAGTTATGTGTATGCATTTGATAGGTTTAGTCAATTTCTTTAGCAGTAAAATACTGTAACACTTTTGAATCTGCTTCATTGTATGTGCATGGAGGATATAATGTAATGTAATATGTAAGCAATAGTGTGTTTAATTTACTGATGTAGCCTATAGATTTAAATGACCAAAACTGTTTTTGATATTTTATTGTTTTTTATGTGTCATGACCAAAGAAAATGTCAAATGTGCAGGTCATGGTATTTCTCATATCTACATAACAGCACTTTCTACTCCGTTTTGTGTTCATAGCTTGACTCATCACAGACAGTTGACTTTACTGGAGCTGAATCGGTTTACTTGATGTTTGTTGTCATTATAGTGGTCCTGTCCCTTGATGGTCTTTGCAGTAATTTCAATTGAGTCTTTAATTTTCTAAACAATTTCATGTTTGCTTATAAGTCTGAGAATAGATGTTCTGAATGATTCTTTCATGTCTGCTTCATTTTTGGAAACAGTATTCTACACCTTGTTACTGTCTGAGTCACCACAAAACAAGCTTCAGTAGTTAAATTTGGGGACGTGATCCTCAAGTATGTTTATCTTTGGTATCATTGTGTCTTTGCAGGTTTTAACATGTTAAACATTAAATATGTTTTTCCTAAGCAAAGACAGTCCCCCCAGAGTCTACCCCAGAGTTCTTGTGTCCATGCGGCAACTGGTCAGGAGTTGTTTTTGGGATGGCATGGACGTATACAGCAACAGGCAGGTAAATGTCATCATGTTAAACACTAACACTATCAAATATTTCTGTAACAGCTACATTTGCTCTAAGCAGTTGTTTTTATACAAGTACTCATTCTTGGATATCTTCCAAAAACAGCTATAACAATAAAACAAGATGTCTTTGAGGTCTGGGGACAAGACCCAGATTCTTCAGTCATACGTGGCCATGGACGCTGGAACTAGCCATCATGATGGCTGGGTAAAAAGGCATATAAACTCAAAAGGCTTGAGCCATGTAATGCAACATACTGCTAATTGTAATGAAAAACTGCCACTACAAACTTTACACATAATGGTGGTAATGCTGCCTCTCTCTGGTATGTCATGATCTTCATAGATAACTGTTACCTTGGTGTCAACCAGCAGATGACATATGAGCAGATATTTGGAAGGACAAGACGACTGAATCTTTATACATACAGAAAAATGCAGTTGTTGGCATTTGAGGGTTTAATATTTGGTACCTTGGGCATCCTCCTCTTCCTGTCCCAAAGTGTTAAAGAGAAACCTGATACTGTAAATTTCACTTCACCTTGCCCTGGTTCTGGTTTAATAGTGAAGGATTTTTAAAGATAAATTAATTTTGTGGGAGGAGGCTCATGTGTCAGTGGTTGCTCTGTTTGTTTTTGTTTGACTCTTTTTAAACAGTTTACTTAAATCACTTTGAAAAATCTCCTTTCATCCGTCTATTTTCCTTCTTGAAACCACTTTTGTTTTGAGTATAACATTTGTTGTCAGTTTCCATCATGGTTTTTGCTGTAGAATTGTTTCTGTAAGAGGTTTTATTTACCTCTATGATCACCATAAAGCAGCATTCCAAGTGGTCTACTCTTTTAAGCATTAAATCATCCAATAATCATCTTTAAAATTGAATTCATGATAGCAATGTATACACAGGTTCATTAGTAAATAAGGAAGGTGGATGTTAATATCATCATGCACTCTTGGGTGGAAAAATGTGTAATTAACTGAAAGTTACCCCACATAAACCACATTTTCCTTACTTGATTGTGCTTCATGGCAGCCACAAATTATAGAGACATCTCTGGTTTTTTGTCCCTTTTGTCCCTTCAACTGGCGTTTTGTTTCTGTTCATTTTTTTTCTACTTCCAGATGGAGATGTGTCTGAGATGGACATCGTATGCAGTAATACAGCTGAAACCACTCCTCGCCTTCTTTTCATCGTTTGTTATGATAGTAGTGGTACATACGAGCATTATGTATCTTTGGCTGTACTGTTTTGCAAATTTTTGTTTGTTGTATTTTTGTTTTTCTTTCTATGCGATGTGAATATCACTGTTGCTAGGCTCTCTACAGAAGTATTATGGAGCAAGTGGAAGAGAGAAAAACATTGACCACGGGTTTTAAGGTTGAAGACTGTAACTGATATGCTGTATCAGTAGTTCATAAAAAAAAAATTATATTGGTTCTCCAGCATGTTTGACATGAAAAGAATGAATGAATGACTGAAAATTCAATGGGAAGTACTCCACCTAAACAGTTATTTGTTCATAGTACAACATGATCAGTGTTATGATTCCCTGTTCTGATATTATTTGATTGCAATAAAGATTTAAATACTTAAAACAGCCAAATCTCGATGCATTTTTGTAAAACCAAGCGGTTTATGTTGTACTAGAATAATACTGTGCTGTTTTTGTTGAAATGAACTAAAAACTGTCATAAAGTTGTACATAGATCCTCCTCAGTTGTGATTTTGTATTTGAAACATTTTTAGCTTAATAGCTTCATGTCAGGGGATTTCAGACAACCATTTTTCAACAGGCCTTCTATCTTTATTATTACTACTATTTTTATTATCATTATCATAATTTTTTTCCGTAATTTTTTAATATTACATTTATAATTTTCATGCAGAAAGAAGGTGCCTAGATCGAGAATATGAACAAAACAGAATCCAACCCCAAAGAAAATGTGCAACAGGATCCAAGTTACAACAAAATGATCAGCATTTTATCAGATATGTTGACAATGGAGGGAAAGAAAAGACCGCACTCAAACAAACATACTGAAGTTCATTGCTCTGTGTGACATTTTTCAAGTCAAGACACCAAATCATAATACATGTCATTCAGGCATTCAGGGCTGTGTGGTTTGTGCCTTGTCCCAGTAGTGTTGCCGTACCTAGCTGTCCAATTGGCCAATACGCTCAACCAATTATATCAGGGGATACAGTTGTGATTCACATCCCCCCAGGTCCGGCCCCTTACTGACAAAAACACCCACTAAAAAAATACTTAGTGAAGAAGAAGAGAAGAGTTTTCCGCCAGAGGGGAGGAGAGTTTCGCTCTTGAGCAGGGGTAAGTAAAGTGAGGCAGACTCTGTGCGCGCAAGCAGTTTTTCTCCTCGAAGGAGAAAAACAGCTACAATATTGCTCGAGGGGGCATATTGCAGGATAGATAATAGCTCGCGAGTGCTTTGAAAAGCGCTCGTGGGGGGAAAATGCGTGCGTGGACGTTTTATCTGCTCGCATGGATGTTTGATCTGCGCGCGCGGGAGTTTCACTGCGCTTGAGCGAAATATAGCAACGTTCTATTCCCATATTCCATGAACCACCGTCTCTTATGTCTAGCTTGCAGCATAGGTTGAGTAGCTACATATTCAATCAAGGGCAAAACAATAGTAAATAATGAGTCAATCACAGATTGTAAATTGTTAAGAATAGGAACAGAATAAAATGAAATTAAAAAGAAGATAAAAATGATGAGACAAAGAATGTTAAAAAATGTAAATGGTTAAAGGTCTCATTCACTGAGAAACTGTGTAATACTTGTTGTTTTAGAAATATGACATATGCATATGCACGCTGCACGTGATGATTTTCTTCAACCCCTATTGCCTGCCTTAGCCACATAAAGGAAACATACGACAGAAAACTTAACCTGGGTGTCTAGTGTCTTTTGTGTTCTGATAGTAGAAAGAATGTCGGGTTGGGTATAGCTCTCCTTCTGGGATGGGACTTGGGATCCATGGGGCTTGGTGGTGCTGCAGCCGTGGGCTTCCGAGTTGAACATGCCAAGGTCTCCCTCGCCTGGTGGATCCAGGTGAACAGCTGTGCCTATTGGGGTCAGTGGGGGAGCCGGCTCCCTGGGAAGGCATTTTGTCTGCCAGTCCTTCGCTCCCCAAACACCTCTTTCCATTCGCTCCATCACTTTACCACTCACATAGGGTCTTGGGGCATGGGCACGTCACTGGGGTGCGAGAAGAGGTCTCCATCTTCGCAATCCCGTGGCGGGCCTGGATCCCAATTTTACTGTACAAATTAGACACTCCAACTTATAACATTTTCATGAGACACACGTGTAGGGACTTTTGGGTGGGCACACTTTTTGGCATCCAGAGGGGGAGCTGTTCAATCAGCTTTACCTCTGATGCTTGTGCCCACTGATAAAATGCATATAGACACTGAGGGCTCATGGTGGGGGTTGGGGGATGTGTGGCTGCCTTCCCCACATCCCACCCCTCTGTTTTAAATGCACATTATAACAACACGCATCAACACCATACTCGAGCAGGAGGATGGAGGCTAGGGGTCGTCTCACACCTCTGTTAGCTATTGGCCATCGGGGTTTGGGGTCCGGAGGAGGGACAAGTGGTCTGGTTGGGGACCTGGGCTGGTGGGCTGCTTCGCCACTGCTTCTCTCCATCCTAGAAGATAGGGGGTCCATCTCTCGGGTCTGGGGGCTGGTTGCTCTACTGGGGCATCAGTACCTGGACCTGGGAGTATAGAGTGTTTGGAGTGTATGAGTGGAGGTATAGCGTCCTTTCTTGGGTGTCTTGGTGTGTCAGTGTCTACATATCTGGTTGGGTCTTAGGCTGCTCTCTCGCCTTGTGCACCTCAGGCCTTACATCCAGTGGGGGATCTATTTCCCCTCCGTCACTCCCTGCCAGTGACTGATGCCCCTGCCCACTGGTGCATTAGTGGTCATTCCGGTTTGGATCTGGTGCGTGCCTGGCCGGGCCTGGGTGGACCGGTGTGTCGGTCGGCCACTGTGCTGGGCTGATGTCTTCCCTTTGTTGGTTGGGGCACCTCTTTCAGGGGTGCCAATATTGGGATTGTTGGGTGGTGCCTGTTTGGTGGCTCAGCAGGATACAGATCCGGCGTCTCTGCTCGTTCGATCACCTGTTCTGTGCATTTCGTGCGTGGTCAGTTCATTGGCGGGTTTGACTGGCCCTGGCACTTGTTGGATGCCTGGTCTCGGGGCTGTGTTCCTCGGGATCAGGATTCAGGAGCTGGTACAACTAGGTGTCCAGGTGCTGGCTGGGCTTGGCATGGGGATGCCGTCCGCCCGCACCAGTGGGGTGCCCCGACGTGGGGCAGGGGTGGGGCGTTGGGGTGTCAGCGGTGGGAATTGGCCCAGGGTGGCGGCGGCTTGTGGTGGCTTGAGGCTGGCCCCTCATCGACCAATTCTTGGTCGGGTCCCTGCTGGGGGGTGGGGCACCCCTGGGCCCCGGGTCCATAGCTGGGCCCACCCTGGCGCAGCCGGTTGCCGACGGGGCCACTGCATCGTAGCTTCTGGATGTTCCCCTGGGGTTCTCCTCTGCTCCTCTCTTGGGGTATGTGGTCGGCCCTGCGCTGGTCTGCCTGTGGGTCAGATCTTCTTCATGTCTGTGTCAATTCCTGGGAGACGGATCGATGGCTCCTCACACCAGCTATCGAACACTTGTATGGAGAAACCTTATATGCACCAGCATGCTCACACACACATATAGGTGTGGGGTCTCTAGTATTTACAGATACATTCTTGGGTTGAGGTTATCATTAGTAGATCTTGATTAATTGGTACCATGAGCTTTTTAGTGGCATTGTTGTATTTTTATATCCATTTTTGTGTTATGTGGTTGTGTAGTTCTTAGTTCACATTGTTTGATTTGTTTTGTCAATGTTCCTTTTTCGTTTTTGTTTTGTTTTTTCCCCTCTCTTGTTCTCTTTGTTCCCCTTCCTCTCTTGTATTTTCAACTCACCCTCTCTCTTGACTAGTTGTTTCCTACCTCTCTTTTCATCTTCTTTCTTTTTTCCCCTTTATTTTCCGTCTCCATGTCCATAACATCAGAAAATAAAACCCACATCAATTCATAATAAAGATTTCTCACACATATATATCAAGTGGAGTACTAGAGCAAAAGCTGTAGTGCTCCACTTGTGAAAGTAAATCTGTTGGGCTTCTACATGGTACTCAGACACCAATTCTGAATGCCACACTGCCAGACAGGACACGTTAAAAAAAGAAGAAAAAAAAAGAAACTGAGCTATGTTCCTCTCATTCAGTGTTGTGGTCCTGTGCAGTTTGGAACAGTGGGCAAATCAAAAGGAGTCTGCTGGAAAAAACACGTGCCATCACACAGATCCATCTCTCTCCACCAAACCCCTGTTGTAAATGGACCATGAAAGAATGGGTTTTGCTGAGACTCTAATGGACCACATTGGCCTCCAGGAATAACCACAGGAGCAGAAGATGAAGCAGCTCTGAGGAAAACTGAACTAATAAAAATCAGCAAGTCAGATGGTCACAAGCCATTGACAAGCGTCAACTGAAGCTTGCAGGAAAACTCTAAAAAGATAAAGGACTCAAATGGAGATAAAGGACTCAAATGGAGTAAAAAACAAAGTCATCATCTTATGACATGAAAGAAAGCCAGTGAAAGAGATGGAAAAAGAGATGAAAATAAATATAATTATTAACAAAATAGGAGAAGTAAACTAAAAGTAAGCCATAGAATGAAGACATTTTTGCACCCTTTACCCAGGTTCAGGTACAATCTCTTACTTCAATCAAATAGCATAACAGCTAGTTTCACAGTGCTTCATAGTTTGCTCAAATATAAATGTCTTTCACTTTCCAACAGCTTCAATACAGAGGAGCAGGAGCTGGAGAAAGAAGTTTCATGAAAATGCATAGATGAAACAGGAAAGAGGTAGAAGAAAGAAGTAACGAAACCAGCAAAGGGACAGATTTGAGGAAGAGAAAAAACGGAATACAAAGAGAAAAATATATACCAGAACAGAACAAAAGGCTGGAAAAAGAAAGTGAAAGTCTAGTAAGAAATCATAAGGTTTAAGAAACATTAAAAAGGAGAGAGAAAAATAGAAGAGCAAAGAAAACGCTACCCTTTCTCACATCGAAATTGGACCATTGTGCAACGCATAATAGTTGTAAAATAAATGCTGCGAAACTGTAACACTGTCTCACAGCAGTTGGTGAAATAGGCACAAAAAGTAATGGGCTGATTGGAGTCTTAGAACCGTTTTTCTTCCAGAGTATCTCAGCATTTTTTTAAACTATCAAGGAAGGAGGAAAAATATATGGAATTGGTGAATGAAAGACACAGTGAAGCAATGACATGAAATAAGGGCTTTTTCCATGTTTATGTATTTTTGGTGCATTTTTATTGCAATTTTTCGTATTTTAATTTCTTCAAGATGCTTAACAAAATAATGGTTTTATTTGGCTATTTTGTATCATTCATGGATTAGAGTAGAATTAGAAAATAGAATTGGAAAACATGATTTCTGTCACTGGAAGGTCAAATACACATCCAGAAAAATGGATGTAATACAAAAACCATACTAAATGGTAAATACAAAAAGGCAACAAAAAACCCCAAACAAATTCACAAAATTCAATTCAATTCAGTTTATTTATATAGCACCGATTCACAACAGATGTCATTTCAAGGCACTTAACAAGAAGTCATTTCAATACATTTATACAAACATTCCAATCAGTTCAAAAGTTTCCAATGTAAGGAATCCCAGCAGATTGTGTCAGTCATTGGCGTGAGGTTGGGCCCCGTTGATGCAGACTTTCAAATTACAGCAATCCTTCAGCAATCCCTCATACTGAGCAAGCATGTAGTGACGGTGGAGAGGAAAAACTCCCCTATAGCAGAACGAAACCTCCAACAGAACCTGGCTCAGTAGGAGCGGCCATCTGCCACGACCGTCTGGGGGTTTGAGAAGACAGAGCAGAGACACAGAAGGAACAGAAGATCTGATATAAGAGTACTTTTTATGTTACAGAAAGTAAAAAGTTGATAGCATGACACGGTGGATGTTCAGTTACTGGAAACATCATCCCAGTCGATGCTCCCCGTCCAACAGGGCATTGCAGCCAAGCAGGAAACCAGACCAGGTATATCTTCTATGGAGTAAAAAAACACTGAGAAAACAAAGTTAACAGTCGAAATAACAGAATGTACTGTAATACAACTGGAGAGTAGTAGTAGAAAAGGAAGTAGCAGAGGGAAGAAAATTGGTAAGTATGTCCTCCAGCAGTCTAAGCCTATAGCAGCATAACTACAGAGATACCTAAGGATGACCTTAGCCACTCTAACTATAAGCTTTATCAAACAGGAAAGTTTTAAGGCTGGCCTTAAAAGTAAACAGAGTGTCTCCCTTATGGACTAAAGCTGGGAGCTGGTTCCACAGGAGAGGAGCCTGATAACTAAAAGATCTGCGTCCCATTCTACTTTTAGAAATCCTAGGAACTACAATTAAACCTGCAGTCTGAGAGCGGAGTGCTCTTTTGGGACATATGAAACAATTAGATCTCTGACTAATAAGGGTTTTGATTGTAAGAAGGAGGATCTTAAATTCTCTTCTGGATTTAACAGGGAGCCAATGAATGGAAGCTAAAACAGGAGAAATGTGATCTCTCTTTTTAATATTCATCAGAACTCTTGCTGCAGCATTCTGGATCGACTGAAGGCTTTTAATGACATTTTGTGGACTACCTGATAGTAAATAATTACAGTAGTCCAGCCTTGAGGTAACAAATGCATGGACTAGTTGCTCAGCATCACTCCTGGACAGGATGTTTCTAATTTTAGCAATATTCTGGGGGTGAAAGAAAGAAATCCTAGAAACCTGTTTAATATGGGATTTAAATGTCAAGTGTTGGTCAAAAATAACGCTGAGATTCTTTACATTTTTACTGGGGGCAAATTTAATGCCATCCAGATGAAGTGATTGACTAAGCAGTTTCTTTTTTAGAACTTCTGGTCCAAAGACAGCAACTTCTGTCTGTCAGAATTTAAGAGCAAAAAGTTTAGAGTCATCCATGTGTTTATGTCTTCCAGACATGCCTGTAATCTACCTAACTGACTGGGTTCATCAGGATTTATGGATAAATATAGTTGTGTATCATTGGCATAGCTGTGGAACTTTATCCCATGCTGTTTAATGATTCTACCAATTGGGAGCATATATATGGAGAAAATAATTGGTCCAAGCACAGAACCCTGTGGAACTCCACAAGTAACCCTTGTGTGAAGAAGAATTGTCATTTAGATGAACAAACTGGAAACTATCAGACAAATATGATTTAAACCTGCCTAGTGCTGTTCCTTTGATCCCTGCAACATGTTCAACCCTTTCTAAGAGAATATTATGATCGACTGTGTCAAAAGCAGCACTGAGATCTAACAAAACCAGAACAGACACAAGTCCATTATCTGAGGCCATGAGAATATCATTAGTAACCTTCACCAGTGCTGTTTCAGTGTTATGATGAGCTCTAAAACCTGACTGAAACTCTTCAAACAGCTCGTTACTGTTTAGATGCTCACAGACTTGATTAGCAACAATTTTCTCAAGGATTTTGGATAAGAAAGGAAGGTTAGATATAGGTCTGTAATTCACCAAGTCATCTTGATCAAGGGAATGTTTCTTGAGTAAAGGTTTAATTACAGCTATTTTAAATTCTTGTGGTACGTATCCGTTTACTAAGGATAGATTAATCATATCCAAAATGAGGCCAGGAACCAAATGGAACACTTCTTTAAATAATTTGGTTGGGATTGGGTCCAACATACAAGTTGAAGGTTTAGATGAGGCTAATATTTTTGAAATTCCGAAAGCTCGACTGAATCAAAACAGCCTAAGCACAAATGAGGTTCTACAGGTCTTTCCGATGCTGCCTCATTTACTGAGGAAGAAGTAATCATGTCTGGAAGGATGCCAATGACTTTATTTTTAATATAATTTATTTTATTTATGAAGAATCCCATAAAATCATTACTGCTAAGAGCTTGGGGAATACTTGGCTCAACAGAGCCATGACTCTGTGTAAGTTTGGCAACTGTACTGAAAAAAAACCTAGAATTGTTTTTATTCGCCTCTATTAATGATGAAAAATATGCTGTTCTAGCTTGTCGAAGGGCTATCACTTTCGGTGCCCACATGAATATTGAAGTCCCCCTCTATAATGACCCTATCAGTATTTAATACTAAATCAGATAAAGAATGTGAGATCTGATCCAAGAAATGAGAGTAAGGGCCTGGTGGACGATACAAAACCACAAACAAAAATGGTCTTAATGTTTTGCAACTTGGATGAGGAAAATTAAGGGTTAGATGTTCAAAAGAACTGTAGCTATCAATTGGTCTGGGAGTAATTAGTAAATCAGTTCGAAAAATGGTTGCAACTCCTCCTCCTCGCCCAGTACTTCTAGGAATGTTAAACTTTAATTGATTGGAAGGAGTTGACTCATTTATACTGACATAATCCTCCTGCGGCAACCAGGTTTATGTGAGACAAAGCAAATCAATGTGATTATCACGAATCAAGTCATTTACTAACAAAGTCTTTGAGGAGAGAGATCTTATGTTTAATAAAACACATTTAATAGATTTATTTTTCCGTTCAATCAAAGTCGTATTTATTTTTATGAGATTTCCATGATTTGCTTTTGTTGGCTTAACTTTTAATCCATTTAATTTTGACCGTGGGCAAGACACTGTTTCTATAGGGTAATGGGTGGGTAACAGTACAGAAGCAGCAGAGGTGTGGGTTAAACTACGACTCTGCGGCTAAACATGTCGTCACTGGTCCAATCGGGCAGGGGACCAGAAACGATTACAGAGTCTGACATTGTTTTGGCAAACTTACACACCGAAGCAACACTCATTTTTGTGACCTCCGATTGGCGTAACCGGGTGTCTTTACCGCCAGCGTGAATAACAATCTTACTGTATTTACGCTTGTCTTTAGCCAGCAGTTTCAGGTAGGATTTTATGTCGCCCGTTCTGGCCTCTGGCAAGCATTTGACTATGGTCAATGGTGTCTCTAATGCCACGTTTCTCAGCGGGTGTGTCGCTGAGCGGGGAAAATCTATTAGAAACGCAGACCTGTTGGTGGTGGCCTGTGGGCTGGGTTCTAGAACTATGCTTCCTATGTACCGTCACCCAGCCGGCCTGAGGTCCCGGTAGCGCGGGCTCTACCGGAGGACGGCTAGGGGGTCCTGTCCTTGTTAGCTCTGCTCTGGCTAATGGGCCTTGGCTATCTGCTGGTTTTTCAACAGCGCGGAGCCGGGCCTCTAATTCCAATACCCTCGCCTCCAAAGCTACAAAAACATTACATTTATTACAGTTACCAATATCACTAAAGGAGAAAGGGAAATAACTAAACATCTGACACAGAGAGCAAGAGAGAAGAGTTAGAGATAGGAGAGAGAAGAGTAGTCATAGCCGCAATGAAGCTAAGCTGACTAAGCTAGCGAGACCTTACCACCCTAAGAAAAACTTTATGAAACACAAGGAGTTCCCAAAACGTAAAGTACACCACCACAAAACGTGTGTTTTAGTGTGTTTGTGTGTTAAAATAACTTAGAAAGGCCTCAGCACAGAGAAAACAAGATCGATTCAAGAGAGTCTGAACACCAAACAGCTCCAGGGAGTGCAACAGCAACAACAGGAAATGACGTAATACGGCTTACCCCGTCAGAGATCCGTAAACATAAAAACATTTTGAAAACTGTTTTTTAAACTAGAATCCTTCCTTCACTTTCGAAAAACCATGCCTGGTATTCGGAGTCATGGTTTCAATTGTGACAATTTAAAGCAACACCAAAGAGTTTTTGTTCTTCGGTTCCCTCTACAGGTCAGTAGCGAAATTGTCCATTACTGCTATTGTAAATAATTTAGCCTACTGTCGCGTCACATGCACGTTATTTGTTGGAGTGGCAGAAAAGGACTTATAATCACAAACTTACTTGCTTAGCACAGTAACTAACGCCTTCGCGAACATGAGCTAATCGATATAAAACAATCTACAATGTATCATACACAGATCAATGCACACTGTTGGGGTGAAAAAAGATTATTACTTACAAGTCCAGCAGCAACAAAGCCAAGTGACCATCAGTATTGCATCTTGTAGCCTCCTTCAACTCTCGCCAATGAGTGAAAACCGGTACAATCTTGACTCTAGTTCGAGCTCTTTCTCTATCTTGCTCCCGTTTTCTTTTCTTTGCCTCCTCCGACATACTCTTCCTTTTCTTTGCAGGCTCCGTCATGATGACAATTGTTCAAGCTACCTACTGCTAGGTATCTTCCATTTATATGTACCTGCCGAGTATGCTCCACCCAGAGAGCTTTGCAGGATGCTGCACCTACCG
The DNA here is from genome assembly GCA_963556495.2 of Valencia hispanica. Taxonomy (NCBI): domain Eukaryota; kingdom Metazoa; phylum Chordata; class Actinopteri; order Cyprinodontiformes; family Valenciidae; genus Valencia; species Valencia hispanica. The sequence continues at coordinate 29,892,662 of OY747703.1, forward strand.
GGTTTTGTGAAGCCTACCGTAAAGCAAGTCGCATTTGTAGTCTCATTTAAACTACAAAACCGCTACCCGACGACCCAAACTTACATAGTGCTGTTATGGCCGATAGAGGGCCACAAAGCGAATGTGGAAGTGCCGTTTTACCCTGTTATGAGTTGATGAACCACTGACATGAGTTCGGAAACATTATTTTGAAGTTAAAAAAAACTCTTTAGTGCTTCTTTATGGATCCGCATTTGGTGAAACATGAAAGAATGGTCCCATCCTGGCTTGTATTTTCAGGATGGATGTAGTGGTCAGGGGATGCGTTAACCAAATATTCTGGTCTCAGATATCTTTAAGAATCTTTAAAATGACAAAAAATCCCAATTTACAATTAATGCAATACAAAAATCTTCATAGAGTACACTACACAGGTCAACGAATGTTCAGGATGGGTTTTACATCTTCTAATACCAGCTTACAATGTACAACCAATTTACCGGATAATTATATCCATGCGCTTTGGTTCTGTCCACCTGTTCAGAGTTTTTGGTGCTAGATGTGCGAGGACTTATCAAAGTGTCTGAAATTTAATATTCCACCTTCTCTCTCAATTTGGTTGCTGGTGTTTCCATTAACACAAAGTTAGTTCAGATGGTTTACATTGCCTTATGCATTGCTATGAAAACTATCCTCCTGAACTGGAAAAATAAAAATGCTCTTAATATTAATCAGTATCGAGATCTCTTGTTGGACCACATTGGTCTTGAGACAGCCTCTGCCTCCACATCTGATCAATCTCTCTGGGTTCTTTTGATCTTCTCCATCACCTAGTAGGGGTCTTTGGTTTGATCCTATGGGACATTGTTGCTGATGTGGAGGTTTTTGTGGTTAGGTGCACGTGGGGGAGGTCCTTGGAGGTGGGATCGCTAGGTGGATCGAGCACTGGGTAATGTGTCTCTGTGGGGCTTGGTGGTGCTGCAGCCATGGGCCCCAGGGTGGACATACCAGGGTCGCCTTCCCTTGGTGGATTTTCGTGAACAGGGGTACCTATTGCAGTCAGTGGGCGAGTTGGCTCCCTGCGAAAGCATTTCGTCCACCAGTCCTTCCCTCCCCATCTCCGGACACCTCTCCCTGCCCACTCCATCACTTCACCACTCATGTAGTATGGTACAGAATTGGGGCTAAAATTAAGACTACTTCCCTGCCGCAGGAGGCTATATCCGTTCCGAAGCCAGCAACTGATCTGACTATTGATAGGCCGGCATTGGCAACTGAGACACCGGCGCTGGAAACTGAGAGACCGACAGCTCACGAGTGATTGCATTAGATAGGCTGCCAATAGCATTGGATTGGCTCGCCACTAGCATCCCTAGGCTAGCCACCCATTGGATTGACTACTCCCTCTGCTTTCCATTAGCATGAATAGGCTGGCAATAGCATTGGATTGGCTCGCCAGTAGCATTCCTAGGCTAGCCACCCGCTTTATTAGATATGTTTTCTTCTTCTTCCGACTTTATTGCAGTTGGCAAACAACTTGAGGTGCATTACTACCACCCTCTGGACTGCAGTGTGGACTGGAATAGTTTTAATGATTTAAACCTCAATTGCCTGTTACTCTTAAAAATCACAATATCGTGTTGTAAGTTATTTCCCCATATAATTCAGTACAATTTTATTAATCTTTAACACTAATTCTGTTGTGCTTTTTGGAAAAAAAAAGGTTGTTAATAGATATAGCAGTAGTGAAGTCCAGTCTTTTAAGCTGCACAAAATGCACCAAGGCATGGAAGATAGGGCAGTTTTTTTATTTAGGCAACCTGTAGACTCGATGTTTTGACAGGGTGGTGATTGTACCACCTCTATAAACAGAAAAATTTAAATTTTTGTAAAAAATTTAATGTTATCCAAACGTAGTGAACGAACTGATTCTTGGTGATATGAGCTAAGAGCAACCGTAGACGCTAACGGAAATTGATTACCAGTTATAATGACAACGTGTTGTTCTGTAACACCGTGAAGCTGACGTTTTCCCAAATGGTGGGCATTCCAGCACCTGCTCTCAATCAAAAGAGTCTCTGCAAACAGAAGGATGGGCTGCGCTGTTTTTTTCCAGCTGCATGGAAGGCTTTCACAGCCGATGCATGTCTGAAATCCTCCCGGTGGGAAGGGCGTTTCCTCTGGTCATTGAACGCTGCTTTTTATGTCACACCACCACAAAATATGGCGACTTTCACAGACTAAAACAATATTTTTTACAGCGTTCAGTGACTTTCCTGATGGTACAAAAAGTACTGCAGTTATTTAGATTATGCAGGCTCCTCCCAAAGTTTTCTCTGGCACTTAGTTTAAATTACAGTTGCCCAATCAAGGAACCGGATTAACCTGGCTTCTCTGAATACTATGTAGATATCTTTTTATCTTTGTCTTAATTGTGCAGTGTATTTTGATGTTTTTAAAGCAACAAAGGAATAAAGATCTTTCTAAAGCCAAAAAAGCATTTTTAAATAGGCTTGTTCCTGTGAATAAAATAGATAATAGCATTGACTTTAGTAATAATGGTACATTTTTAACAGTATATCAAGAATCCAACTTTATACTCTATACCACATGGTCATATATAAAGCTGAGCTGAAATTACGTTTGTGATCAGAGCTGTGTAAGATTTTAGAGTAGGCTAGTGACCTCTAGAAGGTCACATGTCCGATGAAGACAAAACCATATTTTCAAAGATTTACTAATCAGTTGATCCTAAGAATGTTTATGAATAGTGGATACCCAAAATAAATGTTTCCATAGAAGGAATGTATCAACATATCAGACTCTGGCAGCATTGTAGTGGGTGTTGTTATAGGCTTGGTTTTTTGGAGCTCCAGGACTATACATTTTAGGAGCAAACTTGGCTTCACATTCCTGGAAAATTGTTTTTCCAGCTGATGCAGATTGTTACCATCCCTCTGTTGATGACAAATGTGATACTTGGCATTGCCAGTGCCTCTCTCCCACAATCTAGAAACATCACCAGACATTAAATAGCGTACATTGTCCTCACAAATGTGTCTCTGCTGTTAGGGCTGGAAGTGGAAAAGTCTTTATTGGAGGTCACCGGAACTGTCAAAAATCTGATGAAAGCAATAATGCTCTACTTTCCCCTTGCGGTGATGTTCATGGTAGCCAGCTATGTGTATGACATTGCAGCCGACTAGCAGACAGGCTTTGTGCTACTCGTCTACTTCTTGATGGTGAAATTTTTTTTTTGCCTTTTTAATGGTGTTGTTATGTAAAATGAGCATGCTGGCCTAAATTTTATTACTAGATTCATTTAGGGGAAAAAATGCTTTTACTTTAATATCTTGATTTTATTTCATGTCTTTGCAATATAAATGAGTTTTCTTGGTTTTAACGTACAAGATAATTCTAATGAGAAGTGTATATTTTTCAGTCTTTTATGTTTATTTTTTTTTATTGGTGTATTTGTAATAATTAGTGTTTCTCATATTTTATAATTAGATACTTTTTGATTTCTTCAGCGTGCTGTCGTTATACAGTATATCATGTTTGGGGCCACAGAAATAATAAACTTGAGCTTGAGGATAAAAAAAACAAAAAACGAATAGAGGATGGCCACAAACCAGATGTCTGTTTTCTGAGGCAC
>OY747703.1:29898795-29903795 GCA_963556495.2 Valencia hispanica
CTTTGGTCCTCGACGCGGCTGTCCCCGGTTTGAGTCCCGTCCCAGGCGACCTTTGCCGCATGTCTTCTCCCACCTCTCTCCCCCTTCAAAACTCTGTCCACTATCAATAAAAGGCCACTTAGGCCCAAAAAAACTTAAAAAAGAAAGCCTTGAACATGTTGCAGGGGTCAAAGGAACAGCACTAGGCTGGTTTAAATCATATTTGTCCGATAGATTCCAGTTTGTTCATCTAAATGATAAATCTTTTTTACACTCAAGGGTTACTTATGGAGTTCCACAGGGTTCTGTGCTTGGACCAATTCTTTTCACCATATATATGCTTCCAATTGGTAGAATCAGTAGACACCATGGGATAAATTTCCACAGTTATGCCGATGATACACAACTATATTTATCCATAAATCCTGATGAACCCAGTCAGTTAGGTAGATTACAGGCATGTCTGGAAAACATAAAAACATGGATGACACTAAACGTTTTTCTCTTAAATTCTGACAAGACAGATGTTGCTGTCTTTGGACCAGAAGTTCTAAAGAAGAAACTGCTTAGTCAAAAACTTCATCTGGATGGCATTAAATTGGCCCACAGTAACAACGTAAAGAACTTCAGCGTTATTTTTGACCAAGACTTGACATTTAAATCCCATATTAAACAGGTTTCTAGGATTTTCTTTCACCTCCGGAATACTGCTAAAATTAGAAACATCCTGTCCAGGAGTGATGCTGAGCAACTAGTCCATGCATTTGTTAATCCGGTTGTCCAAAATATGCCATTAAAAGCCTTCAGTTGATCCAAAATGCGGCAGCAAGAGTTCTGATGAATATTATAAAGAGAGATCACATTTCCCCATTTTTAGCTTCCCTTCATTGGCTCCTTGTTAAATCCAGAATAGAATTTAAGATCCTCCTTCTTACATACAAAGCCCTTAATAATCAAGCTCCATCATACATAAGAGATCTATTGGTTTCATATGTTCCCAACAGAGCACTTTGCTCTCAGACTGCAGGTTTAATTGTAGTTCCTAGGATTTCTAAAAGTAGAATGGGAGGCAGATCTTTTAGTTATCAGGATCCTCTCCTGTGGAACCAGCTCCCAGTTTTAGTTTTAAGGACAGGCTTAACACTTTCCTTTTGATAAAGCTTATAGTTAGAGTGGCTAATGTCATCCTGAGCTATCTTTGTAGTTATGCTGCTATAGGCTTAGACTGCTGGAGGACAGACTTACCAATTTTATTCACTCTGCTACTTCATTTTCTACTACTACTCTCCAATTGTATTACAGTACATTCTGTTATTTCGACTGTTAACTTTGTTTTCTCAGTGTTTTTTTTCTCCATAGAAGATATACCTGGTCTGGTTTCCTGCTTGGCTGCAATGCCCTGTTGGACGGGGGAGCATTGACTGGGATGATGCTCCCAGTAACTGAACATCCACCGTGTCATGTTATCAACTTTTTACTTTCTGTAACATGGAAAGTACTCATATCAGATTTTCTGTTCCTTCTGTGTCTCTGCTCGGTCTTCTCAAACCCCCAGACGGTTGTGGCAGATTGCAGCTCCTACTGAGCCTGGTTCTGTTGGAGGTTTCTTCCTGTTAAAGGGGAGTTTTTCCTCTCCACCGTCGCTACATGCTTACTCAGTATGAGGGATTGCTGAAGGATTGCTGTGGTTGGCAAGTCTGCATCAACGGGGCCCAACCTCCTGCCAATGACTGACGCAATCTGCTGGGATTCCTTAAATAGGAAACTTTTTAACTCATTGGAATGTTTGTATAAATGCATTGAAATGACTTCTTGTTAAGTGCCTTGAGATGACATCTGTTGTGAATCGGTGCTATATAAATAAACTGAATTGAATATTACTTTGAAACCTTGATTGACGGTTGTGTGACAGTATTTTAAGTAAATGCTGCAAATCATTTTCATGATCATCTTCTAAATTATATTGCCAGCATACTAGAATTCCAGATTTTCAAATACGATTACCTTCAATAAACATCTAAAGCCAGCATGCATAATAAACACATTATGGAGGCCAGCTTATATTTCTCATTAGAACAGTAGTTCAGCTGTTGGAATGTCTGAATTCTCCTTTTCTTTTAAACTCATCCTTTTACTTAATACATTTTTAGAGAAGCCTTAAAGAGTAACTAAACCCCAAAACAACTTTTTTTTGCTTCTAAACTGTATAAATGAGTCTTTACCAATGCAGGCTCTCAGTTTCTGGGGATTTTTTTCACATTTTGGTGTAAACTTGTTTAATTCTACACTTTTTGGTCTAAAAACGTCTTAGTGCTGCCCTCTTAGGGTTGAACTGTGGCTACTGCATTTGAATTTTGTGATTGGTGGAGAGCGGTACCTCTCTACGTCAAAGCAGCCATGGTCTCACAGACACGCCCCGTGGGTTTGGGTATAAAATTATCAGACATATCCCCCCCCGTGGCGAGCTTGGAGTTGGATTGCGTTTTTCAGGTTACCATTATTATCACATTAGCACTTAGTTAACATAGCTAACATACTGTTTTGAACCTTAGCCTATGTTAGCATTACCACTCAGAGACTGGTCTCCTCCTGTCTCTCTCTCCCTCAGCAGCAGCGCTGCCTTCCGAGCCAGCGGCTCGAATTGATACGGCTCACAGCCGCTGAGCTCCATAAAGCCTCCCTCTACTCCTCTATCTGCGGTGACGACGGAGGAGATCCACTGGTTCAGGGCGCCGAGCCAGCGCCGCCTGAGCTCGGTGCTGCTGAGGCAGAGGAAGGCAGGAGGAGTCCGGTCTCTGAGTGGTAATGCTAACATAGGCTAATGTTCAAAACAGATGAATGTTGATCAGATCGATCAGTCGCAAAACTGCCAACGTCACTTTGGTCACTGTCCATGTTTCAGTGTCAGATTAAGCTAGCTGTCACTATCCTCCTGAACACACCCCCACGTTCCCCCCTCCGCTCATCCTCCAAACTTGGCCATACTCCTCCGTTCTTCCTGGCACCGCCCACTTTGTAGAATTTTTTAAATGTTGTCTGGGGGCGGGGTTATGATTTTTCAGGGGGTTCAGTTACACTTTAAATGCATTATATAGGAAGATATTGATATTTTGTCAACTTATATTTGCAAAATATAGACCATTACAATAATTGACAATTCTTTTTAAAATAATCACATTTTACAGGAATTCTTTAGCTATTTAAAAAAAAAAATTCAGAGCGACTAAGAATAGCAAACAGTAATAGGAGGGAAAAAATAAAGTGTGCAATTACCACACAATGTTAAGTCAGCCAGGAGAAGCTCTTTCACACTTACAGTTTCTTGAAGCGTATGACTGAGAAAAAGGGTGTAAGAAATTGAGTGTTTCAGAGTTTCTGTGTCTTTCTGCACAGGGAGGGAGTGTATCCACTTCAGTGTATAAAAAAGTACAAGCTAAATTGGCAGTACAGCCAAGACTTTTAAAGTTACTTCTCCATCTTTACCCACACCAACTTCACTGTATCCACATATCAGTAAGGTTTCCCTGAAAGCATTCTTAAATTTTATAAGTTACCCAAAGATCACATATTTACTGAAACACAAGGATGATTTTGCAGTTTTATATCAATAAAAATTTTAAAAGAACAAAATATTATGCTTTTGAGCCCAGTTTCAGAACATATGATATGCCTAATAAAATACGCCGCAACATCCATCCATTTTCTGTACCCATCCATCCTATGCAGGGTTGCAGGGGGGGGACAGGTTGCCAGGCCATCACAGGGCAACACAGAGACATACAGGACAAACAACCATGCACACACTCATACCTAAGGGCAATTTAGAGAAACCAATTCACTTAAAGTCATCTTTTTGTACTGTTGGAGGAAGTCACAGTACCTGGAGAGAACCCACTCATGCACAGGGAGACCATGCAAACTTCATGCGGAAAGATTTGAACCCAGGACCTTCTTGCTGCAAGGCAACAGTGCTACCAACTGCCCATATATATGCAACTCTTATTCACTCTCTTTTCATGCACACAACTATAGCAATGGCATTACATGTTTGAACTGTTTTACCTGGTTATGCTCCAGTCACTTTGTTTTATCACCCACCAAGGCAGTCATTTCACCTGCTAGGAATGGTTTCCACATCATGTCACGTTTGAGTCCTCACGAGTGAGGACCCAAATGCAGCAAAAAAAAATTTAAGAAATTAGAATTTAATTAAACAAGGAACAACAAACTTACAGAAACCTCAGGGGAAACAGAGAAAACACAGAGACCAGGAAAAGCAGGAACCAGACAGGGAAGATTGACGATGAACCAGCGAGTAACGACTGACAGAGAAGGGTTTAAATATACTGAGGAGGTGTGCAAGTGGCAGGGAGAAGGCTGAGGACTGATTAGGGTAAACCAGATGCAGGTGAGAGGGGGAGAACAGGTGGTGGCAATTAGCAGCTGGGGCAGAGGGGGAAAATGGCATGGAGGAAACATAGAGGAAGGCCTAGAACAAAACATAAGAATTGACTATTGACGGATAACTATACTTAAGAGGAATGGCGTATAACAGAACAAATGGGAGAAGTAATAAGGAAAAAGCAAATAAGACTAGGAAGCAAAAGGTGAGAATGTCTAAAGATAGGAAGTGAACATATAGAGGGAAGACAAAGCCCAAAATAAGTAACATGAACCTAAAGTATAATTTAACAGAATCTAACACAAAGGAATAAACGAAAATGATAAGGTGAACTGAATAAGGAAATTAAATAACTGAAACTCAACACAAACCCGTAATCCCACCTAAACCCTTCATAACACATCATTTCAAAAGAAGAATCAGCCAGGCCATCTTCCAGCTGACTGTACAGGATTGTCCCCACTGCATTAGTTCATCTGCTATGTTGACACATCTGACAAGACACAAGTGCTCGCCAGGTGGCTTAAGGCAAAAAGCCTTTTTACTATTATTTCAGCAGTGTTAGCAGACAATCAATCACAACCCAATAGTCTAATAATTACAAACTGGAATTGTAGAT